>JAPMOQ010067167.1:489859-516157 GCA_026543055.1 Argiope trifasciata | reverse complement strand
AATCTTACTATTATGGAAAAGTTTAAACAAACACTTTCTGAGTAATTTATTTTATGTGTTAACAAACAAAAAATGTATATATAATTCATTCTTCCCATCAATCCTTTTTGTAATCCGAAAGATTCACAATTTGTGTCGAATGGGACAGAAACGACTTCTTGCAAAATAACAATTTACAGCCTTTTCTTTTAGGAATCCGTGCATTACTTGCTGTTGACAGCATTTGTAAACTTTTTGAAACTTCTGTAATGGGGAATTTGTGACGTACAAAGTAAACACATCACTGACTTCATTCTTTTAGATACATCTGTTAACGAGTTGTTCAGTTTTAAAATAATGAATTTCCTTGTGGTGCAGTCAAATAATGGCCATAACGCGAAAAGAAAAGAAAGAAAATCAGTCATCCTTTAAAGTGTAAATATGAAATGTCGAAGAAGGGAACCTTTACTGCAGCAATTTTATACATATTATTTTTTTAAAGTCGTTCAAAATTTTTAAATAAAGCCTAAAATATAAAAAACTACTTGAGGATGCTCAATTTTCAGCATCATTTGAAACCTATAGAGATATCCAACGACTTATATTTAGCATTTCT
This sequence comes from Argiope trifasciata, assembly GCA_026543055.1. Taxonomy (NCBI): domain Eukaryota; kingdom Metazoa; phylum Arthropoda; class Arachnida; order Araneae; family Araneidae; genus Argiope; species Argiope trifasciata. The sequence continues at coordinate 515,562 of JAPMOQ010067167.1, read as the reverse complement.
CAAAATTTAATAATTATTGAATATATCATAAAAACTAACAATTTAAATAGAAATTAATTTAATTTATCGGCAGATTTGAATTTTCATAAATGTAACATTTTAACAGTCTCTGTCATCTAAAATTTTATTTTCATCATTTCATTGTTAAGTTATGCTTTACTTTCTCCTGCAGAGTTTAGAGCCCATGGATTAAACGTATTTTTAACCTTTCATTATATTCAGCAACCGTTTCTGAATCTGAATACAATTCATATTAATGTAATATGTTTTTAATTCCTAAAAAAATATTTTTTTTAAAGAAACAATTCATATTCTTATTTAAACATCACTTATTATTTGAAAAGTGAGACTGTAATATTATAATTATAATTTAAATAACATAGTTTTATGAAATTTCTTCCAATAGCTAGATTAGCTGACATCTAAATTCTAAATATAGAACTTATCTTAATTATACTGTTGGTTCTTGTTTTAGGCAGTTCTAAGCTACTAGATGAAGATATAATACAAAGGTGAGTAAGGTCATAACTTGCTGTAACCATGTCTCAAATTAAAATATTATCTGATCTGGTTTTAGGCAGTTCCAAGCTAACACATGTGAATGTGATTCAAAGGTGCTTAAGGTCAGACTTGCTGTAACCATTGCATTTTGGCCATTTGGTAGATAAGAAATATATTTTATCATCCGTTCCATGACTAGAAAAGCTCCAAAAATCTCTTGAAACATTTAATTATAACTAAATATCAGCAAATTGACCAGTTTATTCCTTCAAATATGAAAGAAGTATTTCTCCTGTATGTATCTGCTGCATCAGTTCTGATTTTTCACATATCATGGATCCTTCTACAAGATGATTCACCAAAGCCATGCATATGTTACTGTCATTATGATTTCTTAAATTTTACTGATACGTTGCGAGATACAGAATATGGAGTGGAGTACAGAGGCACAAGCAAAAAAACAGGATGTTCTTGCCATGACTTTTTGGAGCCCATGCTAAAAGGTAATCCCATCTTATCTCATGAACAACAGAACTGTCAACAATGTCAATGTCATGCTGAATTAGAGACTGATTGTGAGGATGGAAGTATGTCCTTTTCATCAATATTTTTCATTGTATCTCATACAATGTTAGTACTTTCTGCAGTACTTGTATTTTATTATACGGTTACTAGTTACTATCCTCAACTAAGGTGTGGGACAATGAGTGATGAAACATGTGAATATAAACCATTAGTAGATTGCAAAGACGTTGATGATGTAGCAAGAATAAGCAAAGTATAAAGTGAATTAAAGTGATTTAGAAAATTAACACTAAATATTTACTCCTGCGAGGGGTTTATTTGCAAAAATGCAAGACATATTCAATGATACTTAGACTTTTCAAGGGTGTGTTATCTATTAATTTTTTAATATTTTAATGTTTTTTTATTTGTGTATTTAACTGAGTATTTGCAAGAATGTTTAACATTTTGTTATAAATAAATCAAAAGATAATATATCTTTAAACCAAATCGCATTATGAAATATACTAAAAAGTATTTTTCATACTACTAAAAGCTTTTAAAAGTATGTACATTGCATCTACATTGATTATTTATATAAATTAGGGACTAACTTCTTGACCATTCAACTGATGTGATAAGATTTGAATGATTTTATTTTAAACTGCAAAACTCATACATTTTATAAATTGTAACCAGCTTTTTATCTTTGTTTCCATAGAGGAGTTTTAAAATAGTCTAAACTTTATGAAATATCTAATGACATTTCTCAGTATTAATATAATTTTGTCTTAAATGAGATGATTTTTAAACATATTTTGAATCTTTTTAAAAATATTTTTAATGTATTTTGAAGTAATAAAAACAATCCAAACTTTTGAAAAGGAATATAAACATAATGTAATTGCAAGAAACACAAAATCATATTTTTTTTCCAATGTATTTTCTAGTCATAAATAGTATTATTTATAATATTGTCATGAATGTTTTTTGTTTATTTATTTTAAGTGATATTATTTCTTCCATTAAAACAAAAAAATTAAACTGTTATATTTATAATCTATTTTATTTTATTATTCATCAGACAAATTCCTTATATTCAATGTTTTATGGTTAATGTGCATGTATGTCTTTATGTTAATAAATTCTACAAATTGTCTTCAATTTATGAGAGAAAAAAACGGAAAACATAATATTTCATCATTAAGTGAATGCTTATTTATTTATTTCATATTGACAGCAAAAGTAACTAAAAATTAATGTTTTCAGTACTATTGCCGTGTTCAAATTTGAATATTCCAAGAATTGAATAATTAAGTTCATCACTATAATATTTATTTGTTCAGTGTATGGCATGTGTATCTACAATAAACATAGTTATAATGATATTGTATTATTTACTAGACAATTTCTAATCTGCCTTGTTCTTTTCTATTCCATCTTGTTTTTTATACAATAGCAAATAATTAATATTCAGTGATAGCATTTTAACTAAATAATAAATTGCAAAGGGTCAGAATTCCATTTTGTCATTTTACAGGTTGACTGAAAGTTCCTGTAAGGTGACTTGACTGAAATCTATAATGTAAATTTTTCTTTAGAAATTCTGAGAAACCGTCATTTTTCTAATATTTTAATCCTAATCACTTTCAAAACTGTTTAACGAAGGTTTAACAGTAATGCATACAAAATTAAAATAAAAGAAATAGGGCAATTAATAAATTATAGAAAATTTTTATCATATATTTTTGAAAAATATCTCATAAATTTTGTCCTGTGTACAATAAAATAATATGATTAAGTTCATTAGTTCAAGAAAATTCTTCAGATTTTTTTAATGTTTATTTAAAATTTATATTTTAAATTATTAAACACCATTATTAAACAATAAAACACAATTTTAACATCCTTTGATAAACTAAAAAACAGCAACGACACAAAATGTATAGAAACACTAAAACAACTATCAAGATCAATATAATAATATGAAACCACAATAACTTTCATCTTCAAGGACAAATTTAAAACTAAACAAAAAAAGTATTACCAAATAAAAAAATTAATATTTCATAATAATACTTCTTTTTAATCTTAATAATTTCATGTTAAATCACGAAAGAAGAAATAAAATTCATTGGGAAATCTTTAGTGTACTAAACAATTATCCTAGCGTGACCACAAGAGTAATGGATGGGCAAATCCTTTCAAATTGCTTCCCTTGACATCTTTAAAGTTACGGAAAACGGATCAATTCAAAAGAAGGATAATTCAAAGTATAAGTCTGAACAAAGGAAGATATAAATGCACGAAATCGTTAATTATTGTACAAAACAGAAAAATATTTATTATAACTTTTTTTAAACATATTAATTATCATATTTTTTAACTTTATGTTTATAAACTTCTTGTGAATATTTATAATTCAGTAATTTTATTCGTTCCATCATTTAAAATATAGGTAAAAATTGAGAAGAAACTTAAGATATAGTTTAGAAAAAAAATTGAACAGAAATTACAGATAATACTGCAAACCTATTATAATATCTTCAGATGTTTTAACACATGAATTTCTGATGATAAAAGCTCCACAGGTTGTGAATTGGGTTTCTCTTTTTAAATGTTCAAGAGATGTAACAAGATAATTTAATCTAAATGAAACGAATTAAAAGGTTTTCTATCACAATGAATTTTTGCAATTTGCAGAAGGTTTATTGTTTGCCAACGAAATCTAAGACCTCCACACATTTTGCGCATGCGTTAGGATGGAATAAATTCATCAAAATAGGGGTTAGAGGAAAAATGAAAAATAATATGTTTACATTTAAAAATAAAGTCGGATTGCTAGCAGATTGAATCAAAATAAAATAGGTCAGAAAAGACACCACACCATGCACTTGAAAAAAAAATCAAACAAAAAAAATTAAATGAGCGGAAATCAAAATCAAACAATGATGAAAAATTTCTGAAATGTACTCATCTTTCCACGTCTCTCCCTTTAATGAGATAAAATCGTTGAAAACTGGTCATTTCAGGATAATGAAACCATCAATAGATACAACGTGACTTAATTTCATTTACAATTCGGAGTAACTCAGATTTTCTCTGATTGGCCGGCTTTTGTTTAGTTTGAAGAAACAATCGTCCTAACCGGATGCGATCAATGATTAATTTCCGGTAAAAGAATAAATTCAAGAAATTATCATGGATTTCAATAGATATTAGAAAAATTTAAACTATTTGCTGTAAATTGCTTATCAGCATTTCAAATTCTTGTTTAAGACTCTGTGGTTTTTATACACTTTGAATGTAATGTTAAAGTTTGGAGGACTTTATTTAAAACTTATTTATTTAATATACTTTAATATCAATTAAAAATGTTTTTAAATTTATTTAAGGATGTGCTTATAAATTTGTATAGTTATCATTTTTTTTTTCAATTACTATCTTTAATTTTAACTTTATATTTTCTAGATTAAATCTACAAAGCCAAACATTGTATTTAATTTTTTTTTAATACCTAAAGTTTCTATTTAATAAACTAACGAAAAAAACGGGGAAAAGAAAATAATCAGGCAATTATAAACGTTCAAAATATACTAAAAGGCGAAAATTTTGTCTTCTAGACATGTGATAGAATTACATTGAATTCGAAATTGTCATGAAGTAGCATGGTTTTATAATTGTTTTTCTCATACGACCTCAGAAGAAATCGAAATGACTCCAAACAATAGACAAAAAATGCAGGAAATATATAGCATAGAATATTTTTCAATTCTAATTTTAAAAAGAGAAAAATAAATTTAGCCTGATTTTAAAAAATTATAATTTTTGTAGCTAAAATAAAACTATAAAAACTTTTCGTGTAACTACAGTCATACTCGTTTTGATTACAAAGAATACTCAACTAAAAAATACAGGAAAGATTGTGGCAAGATTGGAAAATTTAAAAGAATTTTAATTTGTTATATAGAGTAGAAGGTATTTATAAAATATTATTTAATTTCATAAAGACAAGGAAGAAACAATAACCTTAAAATTTGCATGCAAACATAGTGGAATGATGTTTTTATCATAGTTTTGAAAACCAAGAAAATTAAAAGCAGTCTTACAATAATAAATAAATCTGAATTTCCATCAAACTCATAACACATTTCATATTAGATATAATAATTCTTCAGATATTAATTAGACGTAATTATTTAAACTAACATTGATTCTATGGATTTCTCATTTTGTAGTAAAATTTCCCCATAAGTGCTCTAAATGTTTATAATAAACAATTGCTACTTACATGAGTAAATTCTGAAAAATTAAATAACGTATGGTTTTAAATCTTCGTTCAGATTAGCAGTAAATTAGCAGTTTAGTCTCAAATCAAATGCTAATTAATGCATTAAAATCAGAAGCCGAATTTTCTATTATATCTTTAAAGATAATTAAGGATAACAAATGATTTTTGATCGAGCGGAATTAAACAATTGCGGTTTGTATTTTATTATTGTATAAAAAATTTTATGATAACTATATGATTCGTATAATATTTTAACTTAATTTAAACGCATTTAATATTCCTTATTATTTGAAAGTGTAATATAAGAAATAAAATGCCATGTTTGTTTGACCTTTCTGTTTAGATAATGTTAAATAAGAGTTGTTTGTTAAAAACCAAATGCCCGTGATAAACACGTGAAATACAGCACGCAGAACACGCGCGAACTGGCGATGACCTTCAAAACCAAAAGCAAAAACTGTTGTGATTTCTTTTCTTTTCTTTTTTGTTTTCTTTCTTTCTTTTTTTTTTTTCATTGAGAAATTTTTTTTTTATAAATTTGTTGGCAAGTAATAAATTATGATTTAAAGAAAATTGCGAAAATGCAACGAATGTTTTAAAATTTAGTAAATTTTAGTTAATTATTATCTTGCTGATGTTTGTGTGCAGGCATACACATGTTAATGTGTGATGTATTAGTTATTTTAGAACTTAGCTATTTTATTTTGTATATCACAATTGAAAATTAAACCTTCAAAACAGAGTTCTTTTTCTCAATTTATGTACTTTATCAATCTCTAAAATTTTCAATGCTTCGAGTTATTTTATTGAAAAAACCCTCTATGATTTTGAAAATACACATAAATAAAATATTTCTAAAGACATCCAAAAAGAAACTCTGTTATAAATAAAAATTTATTAATTTAGTAAATGTACTTTGCTAAAGTTTCTGTGTACACATACTCCAGTTGACGTGTAATTTAATAGTTATTTTTAAAATTAGCTATTTTATTCTGTATATCCCATCTGAAAATTAAACTTTCAAAACAGGGTTCCTTTTTTCGATTTTTGTCATCAATCGCTAAAATTTTCAAACTCCCGATTTGGAAAAAAACCCTTATGATTTCAATAGTATGCACAAATAATTATTAGATAGAATATTATTTAAAGACATCCAAAAAGATGTCTTTAAATAATGTTTTATTATTTAAATAATATATTATTATCCGTTAATTTATCTTGTTATAAATAAAATTTATAATTTTAGTAAATGTATTTTGCTGATGTTTGTGTGTATACATACGCATGATGACTTGTGATGTATTAATAAAAATTAGCTATTTTATTCTATATATCAATTTTAAAATTTAAATGCCCAACACAGAAATTCTGATCTCCATTAGAGATCTTTCATCAATCACTAAATTTTCAATGTTTCAATGTAATCGAAAAAAAAAAACTTTTTTTGATATTTATAATAATGTAGTTAAATTAAATATTATTTAGCAACATCCAAAAAGAAATTTTGTTAGAAATAAATATTTTAAATAACCATTTCCAAATAAAGACATATTTTCGGTTTCTTTTTTAAAATTACAGAAATTAGCGGAAACTAAAAAAAGCCATTGCCCTCGAGAACCTGAAAAAGATTTCCACAATCCTGATTCAGAAAGAAATTCGGAAGTCAAAATTTGATTTATTAATCAATATTTCGAATTTCATTTTAGAAAATATTTCATTGTAAATATAAAATACATAGAAAATATTTCGATATAAATAATCTTAAAAAACTTCGCAAAATGGCCAAAAAATAATTGGCATTAAATAAATATGAACCTAAAGCAAATGTACCAAATGAAACTGATATTCCTATTCATAGTATAAAAAAATATGTAAATATTATGAACGAAACGAAATTTATTAACAAAAGATAACGACAAGAAAGATTTGTGAGTGTTAAACACTGATTAATAGCTTTACAATGAAAACAAAAATTGTTTTCAAAATTTCACGAATATTCAATACCAAAGAATGAAATACAGCTTATGCTATGTTTTTATAAAAACGCGCTGAAACTAGCTTATTTTAAATCCAGCATATATGTATATACTTTTATTTTAGGACATTAATCAAATTGGATATTTTTATTAAAATGAAAATTAATTGATATATATACAGATAAAAGAGCAAACATGTGTTACGTATGAAAAGAAAATTAATTGATGTAAGAAAAAACATACAAGAAGAAACAGATGTTTTTTTTTTTTTGCATAAAAGCAAAACTAATGATGTGCAGATAATTAGAAGAAATATTTTTTACTCAGAAAAACAAAATTGATACATGTAAATAATAAGAAAAAAATTTTACGCTTGAAAAGAATATTAATTGATGAGTGCAGATAATAAGAAAAAACTTTTTTATGCTTAAAAAATAAAATTAATTGATATATGCAGATTATAAGAGCAAACACTTTTTACGCTTCTGACGAAAATTAATGGTTGAATGCAGATAATAAGAACAAACTTTTTTATGCATTAAAAAATTAATTGATGTATACAAATAATAATAAGAAACTTTTGTCATGTAAAAAAATATTAATTTTTGTATGCAGATAATTAATAGACATTAATTCTCTTGTTTGTAATTACTTATCATTGATAAATTAGCACATCTCAGCTTTTTAACTGCCGAACTTTCTCCATTTGAACCAGTCTGATGGGAGAACATTAAAATTGGCTTCGGAACGTATCTAAAAATGATGCCATAATAGTTTCAATATTTTTTGTTAGTTGTAATTATTATGACGTAAATTACCAAGTTAGGAAGTCATTAGGTTCAATTGACAAATGGCAACTTTTACTGAAGCGGCTGACTTTCTCTGTTGTACTCAACTAATTCCTTTTTATGATAAAATTAAAGTATCAAAGAATGAAATTTGAAAAAAAATTAAAAATTTTATTGAATATTTACTTACTTGATTTGCATTTTCTTTACAGCCGGCAAAGCAGGGTGTGAAATAAACTGTCCTTCCATCAGATCCACATATAGGTGAGAAGGCTTTTGTGGTACAAGAACAATTAAAATTGCATTCGGAATCAAGAATTAACCTGTCAAATATTATGAATTATTTTAAATCAATGAAATACTTTATAATATATTATTTGGTGGTCATAACATTTGCTTAATAGAGTTTACACAAAAAACACTTAGAATCATTATTATGATATGCAATTTACACAGAAAAAATGGATACAAGGCAAGTAATACTGGATTCAGATTTGCCTGTAAACAATCCAATGAAATATATAACTTTTTATTTGATCATTTTTCTTACTTTTAACATCATCAAAAACTGTTTGAAATTCAAGTACAAAATTGTTGAAAGAAATGAACCCCATTTATTTTTCTGCACTTTATTGTGGCCAAATAAGTGCATCAAAAACTTAAGTACTTTTTCTTTGGCGCTGTCAGAAATCGCAAAATATTGTTGAATTTTGCCAAATTTCTCTCAACCTTTCTAAATGCTTCGCTTTGGACTTGTCTCGCGTTTGATGCACATTGACGACATTTGCACCTGAATAAGTGTAAGAAAGTACCGTAATTTTTAATCAAAAGCATTTTTATTTAAACATTTTATTTGAATTATTTATATAAAATATTGCAACGAAAAACTCAATTTTTGATTATAGGAACTTAATAATAAATTTTCTTATGTCGAAAGATCAAATACATGCTATTATAAATTACTCAATCTTCAAAATAAACATTTGCAGTTGGCATTATTCTATTTTCTCTTTTGAATAATAGATGGCGATGCTTGATTAGGTACGCATTCCACAGTGCATTGCGATTGTAATTAAAATGAGATGAGATGCTGTTCTGTTAAGGTCTAAGCGTTAATGTATTGTATTTCATGTTATTGTGAAATGTGTTCATTAAGGAAATATTCCCAAAAATGTTCGTCTTCTTGCTTCCATTGATCCTGAAGATCTTCATACCCTGCACATTTTATTTTTTAATTTAAAAAATAACCCTTTTTTTTCATTTACAAAATAAACATTTTTTGTAACGTTTTAAGTTTCATTGTCGGAAAATTCAAACAAGAAAACACAATTCTAAAAAAAAGGAAATTTCTCACTAAATTTGACAAGTAACATTTGCTGCCACGCACGGAAACTGATCGTGCTTTTCTGTAATTATTATTTCAATTTTTCCAAGATTCGAGTGAGAAGAGTCATTTAAAGTTTTCCATTATTCCTAAATCTTTGAAAAATAGTGGTATTAAGCTAGTTATTAGCCATATAAATACAGTATAAGTTCAAAATACAGGAAGCATGCAACATTAAGAAAAATTACTTTAGAACATCAATAATTTACGCTTTTTTTCCAAAATGCTAAAAATGAAGCATTTTTACCTTCAAGTGATTACGGGCAACAAAAATAAAGCTTTGTAACTCAACTATTGTTATCAATAATAATTGTCTATGTTAATTTAATGAAAATTTTTCATCGGATTATTTTTGGAACAGTGGACTTTGAAATAAGCAAAAATGTATGAAGACGTGTAATTTTGCTTTTATCATTTCATCATCAAAATATATGTTTATATTAAACTAAAATAGTGTTATAAAATGTATTGGTAAACAAAATAAATATTTGAAGGGTTAAGAGAGGAATTGTGATTTTTCTCAAAATGATACTGTAAATATTATACCTTTAAATACCTTTAAAATGTTCCAAGTGTCTTAATTTTTGAAGAAATTAAATGAAATTGATAACAAAGTTTGACATTAAGAGAAAAGTTGATATACATTATATGTTTCGAGATTTTTTTTACCTCGTTAAATAGATAATTTTAATTCAGAAAAATTTTAAGTCCTTACAAAAATTTTGTAAGTGTGCATAAAAATCTTTCTAAACAATTACCATTTATTTGGAATTACAAAATAATAAGTAGTTTTGTTCCAAATAAATTTACATTAGGTAATAAGAAAAAATAATTGAAAAAAAATTAAACATTAAAATGCTTGAAATATTTTGAAATTTTTAAGCATTATATGTTTCAATTTTTAAAAAATAATTCATTAAAAAAAGTTTTAGAAAAATTTAAAGCATTTATATTCTAATGCTTATGCATAAGAAATTTTTTAATCATGACTGAATAATTTCTTAAAGTGTCTAATACAGTCCACTGTCCCTTTAAAATTCAATTTGAAAATAATCTTGCAAAATATTAATGAGCTTGAAGGAACTTTTACTCGTATGTATCATTTTGCTTGCCCACTGTCCCCTTAAAATTCAATTTGAAAATAATCTTGCAAAATATTAATGAGCTTGAAGGAACTTTTACTCGTATGTATCATTTTGCTTGCAATAAACGTTACTAATAGACAGTAATGAAAATTCAATAGCTATTAATCATTAGAATGTTTTAAATGTCAATTGATAATGAATTATCTATCAAAACAATTTATGTGGGCATTTCTATCCTTCAAAAGCGTTGTTGAAAAAGTGACTTAGTTTCACGATTATTCATTGATTGGCAAAATCTTTAGCTTAGGATTTCATTTTTTGATTCTTTTATATCCAAACTCATTTATTTATAATTGTTAAATAATTATTATTCAGTATTCATGTTTAGTTTAGTTGTAATAACTTCCCGATTTAAAGCAACATTAGGGTTATTTTGGGATCGACGTAATTTTGAACCCGATCAGACGACATCTGATCTGACACCTCTCTCGTAAAGCTTCCACTCCATACCAGCGGATGGGAGTTAGACCCTAATAAATTTAACTTGTACTAGACACTCTTAAATGACGGTTCTTCGGTGGAGTTGGGTCTCGAACCTGAATCTTTTCGGTTTGAACCTTACCACTAGCCTTCGTGATCTTAGATTTTATGATGAGTGTCATATTCATTGTAACAATATTCAAAAAAATATTCGTTAAAAATAATTTTGAAAACATCAGATCAATTTAGTCTGCTTTAATTAAATTTCTAATTTATTCAAAGGAATTTTTTCGCAAGTTTTGTCTAGAGTAATTTTAGCAATGTAATAGAATAATAACTAATATAAAGTATAAACTATCGATTATTTTTCAATCTGGTGAAGAGCAAGTATAACATTAGGCATTTTTTTTATTTCCCTTCAATTCAAAAGTGCTATTTTAAAGACATTTCTACAGAAATATATGAAATGAAAAAAAATTATCTGCAATTGAGAATTTCAAGCTTGAATTTCCTCTTGAGAAAAAGAGCAAAAAAAACATTATCAATCATTTTGCGTGCTCTGCTGTGGTCTGGTAGATAAGGCTTGGCTTGGAACTAGAGGGCTTCCAGTTCGTGCCCCGATTACATCAAAAAACCGTTAGTATCTACAAAAAATTTTCATAATAAAAAGGTAAAATCTTTGGGATAATGAAATTACGGGTCTTTTTGTTTATAAAGTCATCAAAACAGTAAAATTGCAACCACTCTTCTGGACTCGAAAAGAAATCCTGTTTGTCACAAAACATGGTCTATTATCTTCTTCTTCACTATTTCCATTTATCAGAAGAAGGCTATTGCTCTGATAAAGTCACGTTGCAAAATCTCGCCCTTTTACTCTTTCTTCGCACCTCAGAAAACCCTCATCATCGATAGAAAGTCTGTGGTACAAAAGAGTCCTTAATAATCCATCTTCCAAAAGCAGAATCATAAGCATGATTAGATTCCTAATTGATCAAGGAGATCTGCTTCAATCAGATTAACTCTTTTGTTTGCTTAGAACACCATTTAATACAACTCGCATTTTATTCCTAATTTATTTTTCATCTCCCCCGTAAGTAACTAATATTTATAACCCTTTATTTTTGCATTCATACTGTACATTACAATGTTCATTCATCCAGTTTTATTGCACTCAAGATATTTTTCATGGTAGGATTTATCATTACCTGTTATATTGTATTTATATGCTTTTTGTCATTTGTCTGTAACTTTCCCATTAATTTTTGTATACTTCTTTTTGTTTAATTAAGTCCACCTACATCTATGCGAAACTGGAAATGTGCCGCATAAGCTCTAGAAACATAGTTGTGTGTTAAGTGTTAAATGTTATACGAGTCAAGTCCTTCGGGGTCAAATTTACTCGAGCTGACGTGGTGTGGAAGTTTAGAAACCGGGTTATCAACTAACGTCTCGTCTCCTCGTCATCTGATCGTGGTTCAAAATGACGATGTTCGTCCCGAAACAGCCTTTCTTCTTCTTATATATAGCCAACCACCCAGTCACCACTGAACGTAGCAGTATCGATAGGATTTGTTGTGGTCGACTTCCAGAAATAGCCCATTTGTTGTTTTAAGTTTAACTTATTATATTAAACACCCATTTTTTCTCCCGAAATAGCCCTACTTTTGTTTTAAAAAAATGGGGTTTTTCTTTAAAAAAAATGGGCTTATTTTTAATATAATAAGTTAAACTGAAAAATCTTTATGTAAAGATGCTCAATGCTATAAGAATTTCTTAAAGCATTAAAATTCCCCTATAAACAACAGCCTACAACGCTAGAGGGTGAACGGAGTGGAATGAAGTATATTGTATATACTATTACAATCCAAATAATATCTAGACATGAGAGGTTTCCTGCATATTTCCAGATTTGGAAGAACGCAGGAAAATAAATGCATTTGTAGAGAAATTGGTACGATTTACCACTATTTAATGGAATGTATGGAGATCTCCGAATTAAGGAAGGACCTGAAGACTGTCAATAATGATTTAAGTACAGCACTGATGGAACCAGGTAATCTCAAAACCCTGAAGGATATAATGTCAAAGATTGACAATTTCATTCCAACTGTCTGAGAGAGTGCAGATAGGGAGAAAAACAGCTATTTACTATCCCGAAAGGAATGTTTGACAGTTCGGTCAATGTAAGGTTGGGTAATACTTATTCAGCAATCGATCGCAACAAATCCTGTCGATACTGCTACGTTCAGTGGTGGTGGGGTGGTCGGCTGTATGCAAGAAGAAGATGAAGGTGTATAAACTATGCACGAGATGCACTCATGGAATTTCAAAAAACATTAGTTCAAAAATCTCAAACAGAATGTACATTTTTCGGAAAAGCATTGCATTTAATACTATAAACGTCCGAAACGAAATACAGAAACAATGTTAACAATCCAGAATAAGAATTATGATTAATGAAATGTAAAACAGAGAAAAGCAGTCAGTTCTAAGAAAAAATGTTGACATTTGCATGCTAATATCTTTATGCAAAAACTTTAGAGGAAGTTTTATGCTAAACAGGCTAGAGTAAGAAACAATTTCAGTCATTATTATGCTTTATGCCGATATTTCCGGCTGTAATAATGGCGATATCTTGTAGTGATGTTGAAGAACATAAAAAACTCCATAGCTCCATAAAACTCCAACACAACTGATCAGTTACGACCTGTTGTTGAGCACATTGTTCATAAAATTGAAATTTTGCAGTTGAATGAAGGTGGTCACATTTAACACATTTCCCTGCATCATTCTGGCTACGATTAACAACTACTCCTTTTTTGCAACTCTGTCCTAATATGTTCTTATTTATGCAAATTGAACTTTTTTTTCAAACAGCGTGTTGCATTTTTTCCTTACCTTTCTTTAATGTAGTTCGATGACAATGTAATCAAAAACCAACTAATAAATGCTATTATTGTTTCTATATTCTGTATTCATTTTTATTTCATTTTTGTGCCAAAACCAATATTTTTCAAGAACAGGCGCCTTTTTTTGGTTTTGTTGGACAGTTTAGAACTAAACCTTGTTTCTCGAAATTCCATGAGGGCATCTCATTTATAGTCTATACACCAAATTTCATTACAATTAGTACACTCATTTGCGTTGTGTGATGCGGTTTATAAGGGACGTTTAATTATAACCATTCTGTATATTTATAATATGATGCAATGTAATTTCTATTAGATAAGTAGAAAAGATAATAAAAAATTTTGCATCTTACCCTTCTCGATTTAGTCCAAAGTTTGCCATTTCAACTTTTTCACATTTTGGGATCATAAGTAAGAGAAATCCGACCGCACTTATTACTTCCAAAGCAATCATGGACGCAAGCAGGAATTTTGCTGATGGCCTGAACTTCCAAACCAAGTAACCTCCAACAATCGTTGCGGCCATTATAGCAGCGATTCCGGGTGGGCCTGAAATTATCATGTTATATTTATGCTGTTCAAAACAGTAATTGCTTATGATTTCGCAAAGAATATCTGATGGGCCCAAGTTTCACATATTGGTCTGGAGGACTCTGACCATTTCATTTTTAAATACACGATCAGTAATTCTTATCACATCACAGTCCCTCTTGCAAATCCAAACCTCATTAGTTTCTTATTGTACTCAAGAACAAGGCTTCGCTAAGAATGATTGGTAAAGTTTCTGAAGGTTCAAGAGATATTTGTGAAGAAATTAAGAGGCTAGGATGATGCATCACTGTCTTGGGTTGTTTGCAGAATTGTTTTAATTGATTTATTTATATAGTTATTCTGGTACAGCTTCTCGTTGTTTTTTTATGTATAATTATAACGAAAAAACTTTGTACGTTTGCTCTTATTTTTTATTTAATTTCTAGTAGTGCTTTTTTCATGTGTTTGTCATTTTAGATCTGCTTTGTACTTTCACCTTGTACTTGAGTCATTCACTCATTTTTCAATTTATTAAATGGAAGAGATATATAATTTTAGATATTGGTGCACACTTTGATATTACTATGCAGTATACTATGTCTTCCATCCTTAGGACATTGTGATGTTATTTTTATGCTCATGTGTTAATGCTTTCTGTACGTATTTTTCAACTTAGTCTCTTTAACCTAGAATTGATTTGCTAACTCTTTAATGTAAACATTTTATTTTAGAAAAATAAACTAAAATGCATATCTTTAATTACCGCCCATATTCTGGCAATTATTGTGAGCCTTTTTCAATAAATGAATAATGTTTGTTTGCCTGACGATTTTCAAGGTCTTACACCCTTTCAGGTAGCGTCATGGGTAGAGCAAGTCAAGTTTCAAAAGTTCAGACAAATAACTTTTATGCTATTTATTTTTAGCTGTATGTAATATTTGAAGAGCCCTTTGGTGATCTATAAAAGTTTTTTTTTATATTTATTTTGAAAATTAACATTAAAATGTCAACAGTAATCTTTCTCTTTAAATAAGCTGCTAATGAAAGCTGGTCAAAATTGCTCAAAACGAGTATAATTACAAATAATAAGGACATTTTAGAAATAGATTCATGTTGGTTTTATCCATGAAATAACAAAAATACGTTTAATACCTCAAAATTTCTGGCCGGTACATATGATTCAGCAAAGAATTATCAATGAATTTGGCAAATATATTCTGAGAAATTCTGATTCCGCCAATTTGACATGCAATGCGTTGAGAAAGAAATTGATTTTCAAAACTTATATGCTTATAGCTTATTTAATTCTTATACAGATTCGTGTTGTATATTATTCAGAGCGTAAATTGAGTTTTATGCAATCATGTATGATATTGGTTAATCTTTACGATCACATATGGATTTTTAATGCATACAATTTTTTAAAAATGTAAAGCCTTTTTTTATTTGAATACATACATAACATGCAGTACATAACATATTGAATACAGTACATAACAAAATATATTGTTTTTAAAAAATCATCTATTAATTCTTCGAAAAAAATTAAAGATACTATTTACAAACAAATCATATGTAAAGATAATATTGTTACGAATCTGTAATAATCTCAGCACGAATAATTCCATCGTAAGAAAGACCATTTTACCGTTATATCTATTTCATGCTGAACAGTGACTCCCGAGCTTGTCGTCAAACTTGGCTTCCATTTAGCCAGTTGCCGACGAGTTTGGCAATTTTGACGAAAAAATAGCATTGGAATCTTTCAGAATTTTGTTGATAGAGCCAATAGGAACCGGGATATGCCTGATTATTCCAGAACTTTCTCTGCAAGGCTACGGGAACTATAAAAGGCAGGCAATCTAAGCTAAAGACCAGAGAAAGAGAAGAGTCAAGAACTAAATAGTTGGATCAAGCCTCTTGCGATGGAACTAATCTTGTTGGAAAACAACATTACAAATTCGCAACAATAAGAACTTTCCCATGCAGTAGAATTTAAAACACTTACCAGATAGTAAGCTAGCATCCGAGGCTGATAATCTAAATTGATGTTCCATGTATTTAGGCAACATAACAAAGTGCCCTAAACTACTAAATATTTGCATTATATCGTTTATCACAATGCTAATATAGAGTGGATTTTTTAGGATTCTTTTGGATGCAGAAATCAAACCTGAAAGGTAAGTACCATTATTAGTTTTGGAAAGAAATATTTATTCATGGACTAATATTGCATGGCATAATAAAATGAGCAAATAGAACATTTTTACAATTTATTAAAAAATTTCGATAACTTATTGAATTTTTTTTTTTTTTTTGAAATGGATGGATTTCAGATTCCAGTCTAATCTCACAATATATTTGCTATACTTGAATTATTTCCAAGATTGAACTCGTAAATTTTATGCTACATAAAATTTTGAAAAATAGTCTGCAGTCTTTAATGCCATCTTATAAAGGCTCAAAATTAGAGGATTACTCCTAAGGCATATCTCATGCCGTTTCAAATATAGACCTCAAGCACAAACCTTACTTTTATTACAAGATAAAATATGATATAATGTCAAAAATTTCATATTATTTGAGTAGTTTTTATGATCAATTGTATTGACTTATCAATTGAAAATACAAAGCTTTATTCCAAGCTTAATATTTATTTGTTCTTCCATGATCAGGTAATACCAATTAAGCATACTAACTGTTACTCATATTTTGATGTCTCAGTTGGAATGTGAAAATAACATATTGCTTTTACGGAATAATATAAATTAATAATGTAGTCAGCAGATATATTATGTGCTTATAGATTTGGTATAAAACTATAGAAATATGTGACAAGAATGCACATTTATTCAGACTGCTATGAAATTGATAATAGTACCAATTCATGAATTTTTGCTTTTTTGAATGGCTAATTATTTCGTTGTTTCCTGTGTGTGAGTAAGATGATGCTGTTGCTTTTCGAGTTTTCAACTAATTCCAGCCTAGTTAGATAAATTAGATAAATTATTATACCTTAAAACAATAACGAACGGCAACATTTAATTATAAAGCTTTTTAAATCAGATTTTTCCTTTTAATTGTCTTTTTTTTTAAATTACAAATTTATCATAATCTTTGATAATACACAAAATATTACAGCAATTTTACAGATGATAAATTGAGCTGATTTGTTATCAAATAGCTAAATTTTTAAAATTTAATTAGCAATTAAACTATGAAACAAACCAGTCAAACTCGGTCCTTTTTCTTTAAAATTATCCTGATGTACCTTCTGCCCAGGAAGTCTCTTCGGGAACAACGCAAGTGGAATAGCACACACCAGAAGGATGATTCCTTGTACTAAGAATCCTAACCACCAGGCACCGATCCAACGAGGATCTTCTGGTCCATAACCTGGATCCTCTGTAACAAATTTTGGAATCATTTAATGAACAATTTTGTAAGACAGGACGTTTTCCTAAGCTAGTATTAGCTGTTAAAATTAAGCATTGAACGAGGAAGTTAAGTTCTGTAAAATATTGATCCTGACTGATCCTGAAATAAGAAAGTAGAGTATTAAAACAATTAAAGGGTTTGTTGCAAAACGGATGTAGCTCTAACATGTGGAAATTTTGATTTACATGCGCTATCACGTGTCAAAAAATCCTTATTCATTTGGTACCAATATAACGCGAGAACTAAGAAGTTCAATTTTAGTTCTCGCAATACTCAAGGGATGACGCTGTCTATCTCATTGAAATTGTGAAGGCCCAGAGGTTTTTTACGGCTTTTTGTACTCTTGAATAGTTGGAGAACTTGCTTTTTGCATCAAACCCTTACAATGTGCTCTATAAGGTATGTTAATATTTACTGATTTGGATAGAACATGTCAAGACGAATGTTTTGATACATACGGTGGGGGAAGGTTAATGAATATAGCGTCATAGTCCATATAAGGCGTGAAGCTTGTGTTATGAAAATTTCAAGAAATTAGGAGGAAAAAACAAAATGGAAAATCAATATTCACTGAAAACTTTCAATACAACAGATTTTCTAAATGTTGGCCTCCCGAAAACATAACGCAGCGAAATCTGGAACTGATGTTCGCAATTTTTTTTTTTTTTTTTTTTGCAAAACATTTGTTCCAATTTGTTTGACCTCGGTTTCAATTACTGCTCTCAAATTTTCCAGTGTTGAAGGTTCTGTGAGATACGCTTTGTCTTTCAGACGTTCTAATAAAAAAAGTTGCACTGATTTAGACTTTCGTGCGTTTTTTTGTTTGTTTGTTTTTGCTCGTTCGTCGTACCATTATGTTGTGGTGATTACCAAAGTTTTTCACTAGTGATTGCAGTTCATGAATAGTCAGTACCATGAAAATAGGCTATTCAACCGAATATTTGCTTATTTCAGAATCAAAACGTTTACATATAAGTACACTGTAACTTCTAAGCGAATCATTCTGATCAAATGAATTAGTTGTTGTTGTTTCTGATGGCCCTTGCCATGGACAATTCCAATGTTTATAAGTCTGCAATTTAAGCCGAAAGAGAGCGTTTCTTGTTTTAGTATCGCCAACCAGGTCTAAGAGTACGATATTGTTTCTCACGCATCACTCACTCACTTGCACAACTCATTTTTACAGTGGAGCACATTCACACATCTCACAGATAAAACAGATGAAGAACAACCCTGCCCTAACCGGGACTCGAATCCAGGATGCCCAGTTGATGGGGAAGACGCTCTGATCCTATGCTAGCCAATTTTCTAGCCTTATATACCATGGCGGCAATGGTATATTCATTTGCAGACGCGCTGTTTCTTTCAATAGCTTCCAAAAATTTACATAATGAACTAGTGATGCTCACATGCTGTATCTCATTGTATGCGGCGTAATTTGGAATTAACATCATTTGCGTAGTTAAATTATGACGCTATATTCAGCAACTTCACATGTTATACATAAAAATACTAATCTTGAAGTTTTCTTTCTGAATCTATAAATATTGGACGCTGCATACCATGTATTTATAATACTTTTTAATCACTTACCAAATGGATTTTCGTATATCTTCAAAAAATAGTAGGACATCAAGAAACCAATCATAGGTCCAACCAGGCGCAATGCAAAGGTTATAGCTGTTAAAATAAGATTATAATCATTCAAAATTTGAATATACAATGTTGTCTAATAATTAAATCCGATTAAGACAAATATTTTGGATTGTTATTTTTTATATATACAAATCTGTGCTTTACATTAGAAAGATCAGGATAAAAAAAATGAAATAAATATTTATTACATTTTTTGCTGATTACTTATATTATATTGTAATCTGATCGTTGTTCTCAGACATATTTTCCAACTTATTCACACGTTGAATTGCACGGCAATTTTCAAAATATGATATAAAAGGACAGTTTGATTTTAATTATATATTTTTTTTTTCGTGTTTAATAAATTTTTTGTTCATTCAAACCGGCATTGATTTTTTGTTCTTTTGCCAGAAATCATCTATCGATATACTACGAGTTTATTCGTAGCAGCACAAAAATAGCAAGTACACACAGTGCGAGATAACTCGTAGTTGGCGTCCTAGAAAATAACGCAATCTACGAATTATTTCGTAGTTGGCAGTCAACTTATTAATAATTATATCTGATAGAAATGTTTCCCATTACTTTTTCCTGTACTTTTACAATATAGTTTTACATTTGTTTAATGCTTAATAATAAGGGGAATTTCAGCTTAGTTTCAGGTCTTATCCTTGTCATCTGATAGTGGCTCAAAATTATAAGGTCCGTCCCAAAATAGCCCTAATGTTGTTTAAAACGAGTTATTTATAAAATTAACTACACTAAACTAAATTAAACGTCAGTGTAGTTTTGCTAATATCTAATTTTAAAACAACACTAAAGCTATTTTGGAAAGAAATCTCACAATTCTGAACCTTTATCTGATTACAAGAATTGCACATGGGCTCCTATTCACAATTCTGCGCCACATTACGGAATTAGGAATATATATTTGACCTTAACGAATTCAACATTTTCAACGAAAATAACGTGCGTAACCAATTCGTTGCGTGCAACGTAACGAATTTAAGGCTACTTAAATTATGTTTCTTCTGTGGAATCGGGTTACTCGAAGCTACAATCTCTCCGTCAGGCCTAAATAGTATAGCATTAAAAAATGCTAAAAGTTTTGAGTAACTGTTTATCTTTTGACTGGAACAAAATTTCTTAATGATTCTATGTTCGGGGAAAAAACCAAACATTAAATTTCATTTAAAATCGATTTTTGAATTTAATTCGTTTCATAATTTTCAGTTTCATATGCCTGCAAGTGATATTCAACACTGCATCTAAATTTTAATATAGATTCGCCATTCTTATACTGTTTATATTTTTGAAAAATTGTTTTCACACGGAATGAACAAAGATATAGATTTCCTATAGAAGGATTTTATCCTATTCCAAATATCGAATTACACCCGTCTTGTTCGTTATGTTATCGCGTTTACAGACAGACATAAACAAGCATGCAAGCATGATTGTTTTATTTTCGAATGCCGAGAAATCTAACACTTGGAGAATCCCAAAATCTCCACTTGAAGGTTATTGACGATTACAATGCTTATCTCTGTATAGTTAATAGATGAGGAAGTATAAATATGGGAAGAAATCATATTGCTACGAAATTTGTTCTCACTTCACTCGGACTGAATGGTCCATTTGCAGAATGCTATGGAAGAAAGCAACAGTTCGTATCTGACACCAGGCAAACTGTCTAAAAATGGTTATGGTATTAATTTACTTTCCATTATTTCTCATTTGTTCCAGAATGTTTTTTATCATTTCTGTATCTTTCTAAATATGGAAGATTCTTGTCACTTCGACTTGTGATTAAAAATAGACTTAAGGTTCAGTTAATTGAACAAAGTCGCGAGTTGAGATTAGTGAGTGTTATCTTTGACTTTAGCCGACACACGGTTTATCTTAAATACAAAGCAAAATAATCGTATAAACTTTAAAAGAATGTATAAAAAAGCTTCTAAAATGCTATCGAAAGGTTTAGCTCAAAGAATTAAGAAGCTATTAAACATTTTGAAGAAAGAATATGAATATTAACGATTATCTAATTATAGAAAAATGACTCCTAAATGCTTTTTTAAAAAAGAATTTCTCCCAAATAAGAAAAAAATTACATAAATACAAAAGATGAGAAGGTAAAATAATTAAACATGGAAGAGAGAATAATAATTATTCTGCATCCTTCTTAACTATTGAAAATACTTAAAATAATACATAAAAGCTGGAACTGCATTCTACTGAAGAAACATCGTGTGAACAGGTCTGCTGCACGTGGAATGCATTTGGATTTAATTTTCTTTCGCTAATGTTTTGTGGAAGTTTGGAGAAGGCTCATCTCAAAACAACCTAAATGTTGCTTTAAAACTTGACATTAGTGTAACTAAAATGAAACTAAAACTAAGCTACATGAAATTAAAACTAAATACATGAAACCGCTGCAAATCAGCTACTCTCGTTCCGTCTAGAGACGCAAAACTTCGTTGAATGATCTGGACGCCATGACAGCATCAGAGAAACTCCTCTATCTGAGATACCCCCTCCCGGTGGGATACGCAAAATTCATGGAACATAATACTGCAATTTTTAAGCTTTTAGAGTGTTTTCAAAAAATACATCGCTGAATTATTTTAACATTACAGAATATTTTGTTACATTATTTTTGTTAATTACCCAATGTTTAAAAATGCAACGAGTTTTTAAAAAAAATGGAATTGAAACAAAATCTCTTTACAGTATAATACTAATTTGGATTTGATGGTTTTTAGAACCCGATTTTTAATAACCGGGTTTAAATAAATTTATCAAATTCGAAAACCGGGTTTTTTTTCACATCGAAGAAATTTATTGTATTTTCTTCAGCTTTAAAGCCGAAAATTATTAAGTTCTCTGGAGTGATATTGTCTAGAAAATTTCCACATTCTTATGTGGAAACCAATTCTGGTGAAGAGAAAATCGCAGAAACGTCAGAGTAAGGCTTTTTTAAAAGAAGCATTAAAAAATCAATTAATAAGTTTCTTGAAGACCCTGAAAAAAATTTACAATACCAAAGACATTGAAAGCTGAATTTTTATTATTTCAGGCAACGAATAAAAAAGTAAAAGTCTTAAATTTGTGGTTTGATACCATGAAAACTATAAAACAAAGTTCAGTAGCTAGTAAACGAGTACTTGAAATGTCAGAAAAAATTTTGTATGAAATAAAAACAATACTTAGCCACCTTTCAATCAGAATTTTATGAATTTTTTTAAAATTTTATTTCCATAGGAGAAATTAAAACTAGTGAAAAAATATTAATACAATTCAAAATTTTTGTTCAATTTTTTTGTTATTTTGTGTAAGTAATATGTATATGTAATCCTTAATTATATATATAGAAGGAGAAAGATTTTGATATTTATTTCGTTTCTTGATATTTTATGTGCCTTAGAGAAAATGTTTTTTCTTATTCCCGTTTTTTGACAAAAATTCAAAAACCGTTTTTTTTTCTTTGAAAATATGAAGTTTGAAAATCAGTTTTTCAAAAAGATGGGTTTTGTATAAATCCTGGAATATTTAGATTGAATATCCATTGTTATTGGTTAGAATATTCCTTTTTTGAAAAAGGAATGATACCAAATAATAAATGCTTTTGGAGTTTTCCGTACTTATACCATTTATCATTTGAAACCTATATCCATTAAATATATAAGATATTGATTTTTTTTTTTAAATTTCGTTCCATAAGTTTTAATTTTGAACTCATATTTAGCACGATTTAAAAAATTGGTGGAAATTGACTAATTTGTTCAAATATGATTATAAATAACTTTAAAAAATAATATATTTTAATTATTTAAAATGCGTTTCTAAAAGTATGATGCCACACAGTTACTTTTATTGCACATATCTCTTGATTAATTCAAAATGAAAGAATTTCATCTAAAATTAACAATGAAATGAAACTTTTATATATTTAAAAGTTTTTACAAAAAGTTTAAATTAAAAATTTATGGATAATTTTTCTTACAAAATTACTCTCAATATTAATTCCATATATATAATATCTGCTTATTTGATTGAACCTTATGCAATTTCAAATCTCACATTTCTACTAAAATTAGGACTATACAAGGCAGTTATGATTAACCTTCTTCTATAAAGAGGATCTTGGAAAGCAAACAAATGGATAGATTGTAACGAAATTTGGCGTATAGACGGAGTGAAATACGCGCAAAGAATTTTGAAAAAAAATATATAAATATCCACCAGAGGGCACCATTTCCGAGAAAAAAATTAATTTAACCCAATAGATGATCAAGCCGGAATACAGTGACAGTATTAACACTGCAGAACAAGAATTAACAGTAATAAAACAAAAACTGGGAAAAGCTGGAAACTCCATAATGCTTCATGTGCGAAGCATCACAACTAATCAGTTACAATTTGTTGCTAAACAGACTGTCCATCGAATTGAAATTTTGCAAGGGAATGAGAATGGTCGCATGGAGCACTTTTCCCTACAACATTCTGGACACGATTAACATCTGCTCCTCCGGTGCAATTTCTTTTTAATCCGTCTTTGTTTCTGCGATATCAACTATTTTTGTTTTCAAACAGCGTTCTGCTATTTTTTTCCTTTTTTTTACTTAATGTGTTTCGATAACAAAGTGATCAGAAACTAGTCAATAAATAGTGATATCGTACACTGTATTCAGTTTTGGTCGTTTATTGTCTGAAATTTAAAGTTTTCCGAAAAAAGGCTCTCTCTGGTGTACAATTTAGAACTGACAATCCGTGAGCTCATATCATATATAGTCTACATGCCAATTTAGCTGCAATCCGTTGGAAAGTAAAATGCGAATTTTAGTGGAAATTTAATAATTATAAACATCCTATATATTCTTTAGCATATTGCAGGATCAACGGCTCTATTGATAAAATTTCTACACTTCTTTAATATTGTTAAAATGGTGATAGCAATATATCCTACCAATATTTCGAGATAATATTTGCACATTTTTATTTTTATTATAATTATTTTATAAAATGCAAAAAAGGTTGGGTATTTAATGACATTAGTTTTATTTCTGTCCCAACATTTATGTAATTTTAAACAATTTTTGAAATTAATTTAAGCACAATTTATTTCACTGCCTTTTCCCATTGAAATGTTAAAGGAATTTTACTGTTTACTTACATTTATCTTCTGAAAGCTTACTTACAATTATCATCTGATTTTATTTCTTACCATATACAACTCCTTTAAAAAAAACTTTAAAAAACTATTATCAAAATTATTACCATTTATTTTATATTCTGTTTTATTTTATTTTATATCCTATTTTTATTTTATTTTTATATTTTTATCCTATTTTAGGTTTTTTAAATTTTTAGGTTATTTGAAATATTATACACCTTTTTTAACTTAACTGAATAAGATAAATTTACCTTATATTTATTTATTTGAAATGAAGAAATGCAAGTAGAGTCACGGATACAGTGAGTAGAATTGCTAATAAATTCTTATATAAATATGCCACAAATAATAAATGTTATGAATATTCTTTTTACTTTTATAATTTTAAATATGTTTAAATTCTACCAATAGAACTTTTAGCATCTTCAATAAGTTTTTGTAATCAAAGTAAATAATAGTACAGTTTGTTTTCTACGTACATAAACACATACTTAAACAAAATTGTTACTTTCAGTTTAGAGTATAAATATTTTGTTCATCAATAAAGTTTTTGCCCAAAATGGAAATATCTTTATTAGGAAATAGCAACGCAGACCTGCAATAATTTCTAAAAATGCCGTAAAACTTTCAAGTATTGTTCTTTTTAATAACAAAATAAATGTCATTATTCTTCCACAAACAGCCATAAAATGAGAGAACACTAGTCATCTATGCCAAAACAAGGTCCATCTAATTATGTATGCCAACATAACCTCTTTTATTTGTCTCTTTTTCCATCCTTATGACCTTATCTAGGTCGAAAGCGGAAATGAACTCTAAAGCGAAAAAGCATGTTAACTGCATCGACTAAAAACTACTAACTCACGAATAATTTATATCATATAAGATATATAAATCTAGTATAAGCTTTTAGCAGTACATCGTAAAAATCTGAATTATTACAAGCTGAACTTTAATTTCTATACTTATAATAAAGCTCAATGTGTGTGTGTGTGTGTGTGTGTG
>JAPMOQ010067167.1:454212-483070 GCA_026543055.1 Argiope trifasciata | reverse complement strand
GTGTGTGTGTGTGTGTGTGTGTGTGTGTGTGTGTGTGTGTGTGTGTAAAAAATATATAACTCTCAACTGAATACTTATTTACTATGTTTATGTAGTATACTTTTACTCAAATAATTATGTTACTTCGAACTAGAGTTATTTAGTTGAAAAAGGGAAATCTAACAAAAAATAATACTATGATTTTTTTTCAATTTTCTGAAAATAATTTTTTTTCTATTAAAAAAAAATATTCGAAATTCAGAAGCATGAAAAATTTCTTGGAAAATTATTTTCTACGAGCATTTTAGTAAAATTACTCTTACAAACGAGTATTTTTAAATATTAAATATATTGTGTGCCTAAATTAATGAACTTTTAAAAAATTATTAATAAAAATTTTATCTTCTCTGATGTATAATCTATTTTAATTTTAGTATTTTCTATTTTATTACCAAAATTTTTTTCTTCCAATAAGAAAATGAATTCAGGCATGATTATTGAATTCTAAAAGTACTTTTATTTTGATAAAAATATCTTTTTCTGACATGAAAAATCTTTGGAATCCTTATCAAAAATTTATTTTCTTAAATATAATTCTTCCAAAATAATTTAAATTAATTTGTGACATTACATAATGTGAAACGTAAACTTAAATTAGGAAACAAATTTGTGTAAACGGTTTCACAGGAATGGAACAAAAGTATATACAGTGTCTCACAAAAGTGATGGGACACTTGTGCTTTACAAAAGGAAAATGTAATAAAATAAATAAATAAACATGTACAATTTTTTTAAGGATGTATTTCGTACTTAAATTTTGTATCAATTATTACATAACATACATTTTGTCAAAATATTAAAATATTAATTTAATAAAAATATAATTGTTTAGAACGGAGCAAAAATTAACTCACATAAGTGATGGGACACCATTAGATATGCAACAAAAATCGTCTGGAATAAGCAATAAAAATATTTTTTGGGGTTTTATTTTTACTCAAAAGCAATTGGCAATAATTTATAAAATCGTCTGCAGTATTTCTCTCCAGATTGCTTCGGAATTTTTGTGTTTTTTAGCTCTGTGCAGCCATGAATGCTAAACAAAAAGAAACTTCGCCTGAAATTCGAAAAATAATTATTAATTTGCATATTGAACGTGTAAAATCTATTAGAGAAACTGCTGAAACAGTTAATTTGAGTCATTCAACAGTTTTCAACATCATTAAACGATATAAAAAGAATCATATGATTCAGGATAAAAGAAAACCTGGCCGACCATCAAAACTATCTAATGGATTAAAGCGAATTATCTTTCGAATTATTAAAAAAAATCCAAGAATGAGTGCTCCTAAAGTTGCTGCTGATTTACAAGCATTATATGGAGTAATTGTTAATCCTGAGACTATTAGAAGAGTAATTCGATCTGTTGGATATCACGGTAGAGTAGCAAGGAAAAAATTCTTCGTAAGTGAAAAGAATAGAAAACTCAGACTGGCATTCGCAAAATCATACATAAATAAGAATTCTGATTTCTGGAATAAAGTTATATTTGCTGATGAGAGTAAATTTAATATATTTGGTTCTGACGGTAGAATCTTGGTGTGGAGAAAACCCAGGGAAGAATTTCACAAAGAGAACTTGGTGCCAACAGTAAAACATGGTGGAGGAGGAGTTATGGTATGGGGGTGTATGTCGTCCGCTGGAGTCGGTAATCTTGTTTTTATTGACAGTATAATAGATCAGTACAAGTATATCGACATTTTACAGCAAAATATGAAATCTTCAGCACGAAAATTGAACCTTCATAACGATTTTAAATTCTATCAGGATAATGATCCCAAGCACACTGCTTTGAACGTTAGACTCTGGCTACTGTATAATTGTCCTGAAATAATAAAAACACCACCACAATCTCCTGACTTAAATCCAATAGAGAATATTTGGCAAGAATTGGAATCAAGAATTCGCAAACACACCATTTCTTCAAAACAACAATTAAAATCGGTGCTTCAAGAAGAATAAGGTAAAATCATTCCAGAAATCACAGAAAAATTAGTCAAATCCATCCCAAGAAGATTAAATCATGTTTTAAAAGTAAAAGGAAATCCAACAAAATATTAAAACCTTTTAAAAAGTAAAATTTTTGGATAAATATTTGATGGAAAAGTAAGTGTCCCATCACTTATGTGAGCCATTTTTTTGCTCCTTTCTAAATAACTGTATAATTCATTAAATTTATTTTAATATTTTGACAAAATGTATGTTATGTATTAATTGTTACAAAATTTAAGTATGAAATACACCCACAAAAAATGTGTGCATGATTATTTATTTATTTTATTACATTTTCCTTTTGTAAAGCACAAGTGTCCCATCACTTTTGTGAGACACTGTGTATATTAAAGAAGCCAATTTCATTATTTTAATATTTATTCTAAAACTCCATAAGTAATTATTTTTTGAAGAATTTACTTGATAAATTGAATTTTTGAATTACAATTGAATTTCTCCTCCTATTTTCATCTTAGTATTTCCTATTTAATCTCTACAATTAACAAAATTATATTCTCTTTTTGCTACAATTAGAAGCTAAATTCAAACATAATTACTGAATTCTACAAGTACTTTCAATTTATCTTGAGCTTCTTGTTGTAACATAATAAAAAAGAACTATAAAATTTATTGAAATCCTTACAAAAACTTATTAAACAATTATCTCCTTAAATTTAAAATTTTATTTTAAGTAATTTTAAAATTTTTATTAGTTGATGGCATTACGCAATATGAATCTTAAACATAAATCAGTTATGAATATTCCAGCAAAAGTGTAATACGACTATATTACTATAAAATATTTCTGAAATAATTACTATAAAATTCCAAAAACAATTATTTTTACAAGAATTTATTTGATAAATTGAATACTTGAATCACAAAAAGGTCTTTACTATAGCTTTGTTATAGAACTAGAGTCTTTTCTATCTTCCTGTGATTCAGGTTCTTTTTTCACAGTGTTGGTATTACCTTCTGTTTCATAATCCTCCTTATACAAATCGTGCACTCTTGACGCTAGGAAGAATATTCCAAGTAAAGTACAAGCGTCAAATGTTGAGAATAAAGCGGAAGCTCCATGAATAAGGTAGTTGAGTTTTGGAACATCATAATACCAGCAATTGCCAGTCTCTCCACAGCTTTTTTCCCATATTAGGCATGCGGAATCAACCAAAGCCCCATAAACGACTGGATAGGGTATAAAACCTGAAAAAAACAGAGTAAAATTTAATTTAGTCCATTTCTATTCTATTTGATTTTTAGTACTTCATAGAAGATTAAGGAAGGCAACCAATAAATGGTTTGATTCCAAAAACAAAAATGATAATAATTTATTTTCTAATCAACAGAGATTTCCTCCGAAATGTGTTAGCACACTCTTCGGTGATACCTTATATTTTATCATAAACGAATGCGGATTTCGGTTAGGCCTCCAATGCCTTGCAGGACAATGGCAAACAAGAAATATGGAATCATGGCATGAATTTACCTTTTTTACTAAATCAATCATATGGACAAATATTTTGGAAGTTTTTTTAACAGAATAAAATAAAAATTTGACATTGAAGCACAGTTTCAATCATAAGACTATATATTATATTTAAAATATTTTAATGGCTTTTGGAGTTATTGCCTTTATATATATTCGAAACTACAAGCATAATAGGTCAAACTTTTTACAGATGTTTTCAAATTTGATACCTACATTTTAGACCCGCGTATCAAATTTTGTCTCCTTTAATTTTAATTATTTTTTTTTATTGAAATAAATTTGTTTTAGTTTTGCTTTTTATTTACGAAAAATAGTGAAATTATTTTAATTAATTTGAAACTATAGACTCCACTTGACTCCAGCAACACGATAGATTGATTTCCTCTGAATGGATTTTTTTCATAATTTAGTAGAAACCTACATATTAAGTTTTAAGCCACGTATTATATTTTATCCATCTAAGCCAAACGGCTTTAGATATATCAAATCCAAATACAGAGAGATATATTACAAAAAATATATTTTTTGAACTCAGGGAAATCAGAAACATGCAGATTCATTAGGTTCGAATGTTGTGAATATTACAATAATTTATATTTGGTACAAGTGAAAGTAAAAATACAAAGATTTATTATTTAAAAACATATTTTAATGTTGTGATATGTTTGCGAAGAGCACCAACATGTAAATTTTGTAACAGTTGCCCTGTGCATTTTTTAAGAAGTCGTTAAGTATCAACGTATTATCTTCTATTAAACTTTAAAAAAATATTATTCATTGTGGGGTTAACAATAGGGGCTTTTTTGTCAAAATTCTAGATTACATTTCAGAGATGTAAAAGATTAACTTATTTGACATTGCTTCAAAATATACTGTTTCTTCAAAGATAAAGCAAAATAACCTAATATTTAGATGCTAAACATTTACGTTAACATATCAATCAATATCTTTATATTTTGTAATTTTCCAGTTCACTTTTATTAGTCACAGACATATCTTCTCTGAATAGTAATTTTTCATATGTTTATCTGAATTTTTCTAGTCATAATAAAATCCTATTATTTTATAAGCTTATAAAGTAAGTTAAAAAAGGAAAAGGAAAAAAAAAATATTTCAATAATAAAAAAAGGAAGGAATTTACATAAATAGAATCTTTACTTAAACTTACCAAATGTGCAAATTAATGTTTCAAATGTTCCCAAAGCAACACTTTTATCTTCGGGTTTTATTGATCTGAAATCAAAAATTTAATAAATCATCAAGTAGTAAACAAAATCGTAAAATAATTTCTAATCCTAATACGAAAGATATAAAGAGATATTATATAAAAAAAGACATCCTCTTTTATTCAATACCTCAAAAATATTATGGTGTGCCCCACTTTTGAAAGATTTACGATCAACTGTATAACAGGCATTGTGAGGATGTACGACAAAATACTAGGCCAACAATTTTCAGTGACACAAAATCCATCTGTGACGTAATCTCTTCCTTGTCCAGAAGAATCAAAAACACAAGAGCAATTCCAGTATGTCTGTAAAAAAGTGTATTCATCATAATCTTTCAATATGGTCAAGTTACTACTTTAATTTCAATTACTATCTTCACATCTTTATTTTTCTTACTTGTATAAAACTTTTAAACTTGCAAAAAAATAACTTTTATAGCCTTTACTAGAATAATGGGGGAAAGGTTCCTTATTTTCATCTTGTTTACCTTTCCCTATTTTACTGCTGTCAAAATGTAAAAGGTCAAAAAAAATTCTTAGGTATCTGGTGTAAATTACTTGTTTATACTTATATAGAAATGTGAATAGAAATGTCTATATGTAGATATATATTCATCTCTCGATTACATTTAATATTTTTAATAATTAGTTTATTACAAACCTAGTAGAAACATCTTATTTCGTTACTACAACAAGCATTTCAAACGTGTTTCACAAATTTTCATGGAATTATTATATTGTAAATGGAAATGCAAAAATGCAAACTGTGATCATTTTTTCTGACTTTATAAAGATATTTTGTTGATTCTATATGAATTAGTTATCAAAATGTTTTGAAATATTTCTATATATATACACAATATATTATAAAAACCTTCATGCTCGAATTATTCATTGACAAAAATTATATAATTGCCTTTTTTAATGCAAATTATCATGAATTCTATATTATCCAAACTCATAAATATAATTATATAGTCAATACGCCAAAGCCTTTATTTTTCAAAATTGTTTTGAACTTTAGAATAATGGGGGAAAGGTTCATTATTTTCATCTTGTTTTGCTGCTCCTATTTTACTGCTGTCAAAATGTAAAAGGCAAAAAAAAAAAAAAATCATAGGCTTATGTAAAACGTCACATAACCCTTAAAATCGTAGTTTAACTGTATGCCTTTAATAACTCTAGGTTATTATACCGAATTTTTTAAAAAAAATAAACTTTGGAAATATTGACCCCTTGATAAGATCTGTGGAACTACGTCGATCTTAATTCAGCTGAATAGTCGTGAGCAATTTTTCATTAGTGAAAGAATCAAAATTTTCTGAAAATTAATATTTTGAATTTGATGAATTGATTTACTTTTTCATATTTGTGTTTTATACAGCTAAATCAGATAAATTTTTTTATATAAAATTTTATCAAATTAATGTTCGTAGATTTATCGAGTCTTTATGTTAGAAACCGGTTAAAGTCTTTAATTTTTTTTTAAGTTTTAGCCGCTAATACTTATTTTATGAATAAG
This sequence comes from Argiope trifasciata, assembly GCA_026543055.1. Taxonomy (NCBI): domain Eukaryota; kingdom Metazoa; phylum Arthropoda; class Arachnida; order Araneae; family Araneidae; genus Argiope; species Argiope trifasciata. Next base: position 476,797 of record JAPMOQ010067167.1, on the reverse strand, counting down.
TGGCTAAAATTTTACACTTTCATCACAGGCGTTCTGACAATAGTAGCATTATGAAATTACATTTTCATTTAAAAATGAATGTGAAATGGATGTTTTTTATTTATATTATCAATTGTCTTTTCACTGTTCCTGTAATCAATTATAGTTAGTCCACTAGATCAGTTTGCAAAGACACTGCCGCAACCCAATTAAAAATCATTGTTCGTATAACTGCTAAAATAAAATACTAGCATTCTTCATAACAAAGAACCTGAAGCAATAGGTAACCTTGAAATCTTTTTTCATCCCTTCAAACTGAAGGTGAAACAATGAGGAACTCTTTTGTTACAGAAACTTTTTCATTGTATGAGAACTCACGAAAGCGTAGCTTCTTATATTTAAAAATAATAATTACATCGTGAGGATTTGCGTGAATGATATGTCCTTCAGGATAGACCGCTGAGAAAAGTTAATTCTTCGTTGCATAACTCTTTTACCACAAAAATTACTCAAATCTCATGAAAAGTAAAAGTAAATTAAACATGTGTAGAAAAAATGCATGCAATGGCTCTCCCTCGTTCTTGTATTAAATCATTCACTGTAGCATCCACTTCGCAACACTTTTTAAAAAGCGTTGATATTAGTGTAATTTAAGCGTCTCAGGAAAGACAATAATTTGACACAAAGTATATGAAATTATAAGAAGGATTTTTTTTTTCGATTGTAAAGTTGAATTGAATATTAACGTGACAAAAATCGTTGCTATTCTACAGGAAAAAAGAGAAAAATGCATGCAAACACATTTTTTTTCCTGAAAGCTACTTATTATTGGTATGTCTTCAACATTTCATAATGAGCTAACATGCAAGGGAAATGGAGTGTTTTTTTTTAATTACAGTGAAATAATTATTTTCTCATTTTTATCAATAGCAAGTAAGGTTCATAGGTTCCCGATATTTTTCTCACTAAGACCGTGTAAGAGGAATAAAAAAATAATATGATGATTCCGTGTCCTCATTATCACGGAAAAGGGCGCAATTGATTCTGAGGGTAAATACCTCTCAGCAACCAAAGGCAAAAGTCTGATTTCAATCTCAATTGAAGATGACATACACACATTTGTTTGCACAACGCCTTTTTAAGGGGTGGGGGTGGGATCTTTACATATCTTACAGATAAAATGGGATGAAGAACAACCCAACACTTTTTAAAAAGCGTAGAGGGTTATTACATGTGAGCTCAAACCCCGGACATTCCAGGTAATGGTGAAGACTTACTATTCTAAACCTCAACGCCAGCAAAAAATTATATAATAATATTATTTTATCAACTGGGTGTTGTTAACATTTTAATAAATTTAATTACAAACTAATACTACTTTTATTCCTACAGGATTGCAGTTTACCTTTGATTAAGATTTACAGCAGCGGTATATAAAAATAGCATTAATTTGTCAATGCAATGTTGCAATAATTTGAATAAATATATTCATAAATTATTTTTATTTTTAACCTTACATCATTTTTCGTTGGCTTTCGAGTGATATTTATAACTAAGTCCATCAAAGCTCATTTCGCTATAATACTTCGAATGTTTTATTAATTTCAATCTGCTTTTCCTTATAGGAAATTGATTAATATATATACTTTACTAATAGCAGCCCTAGTTTTAAGCCAAAGTCTCGTTAATGACCTCAGGAAAGTAACTAAAACTTCAATACTTCTCGTTCCATTTCTTTCGTGCATTTCAATCACTTAGTCCTTCCTTATTCATTAGAGATTTATCACCTTAATATTATATTTTAATGAATATTAATAATATTATATTTTTATAAATAATTTTATATTTGATGAACATAATGCATTGGTTTGAATCGCATTTGTTCTCATTGATGTCACGATCATCAAGACATGAATCAAAGCAATGAAGTTAAGTCATTTTTAATTATTGCGAAATCAGTTTGCATACTTCTTTGTTGTGCTTGACTATTCATATGGGCATATTAAATATATTAATATGATCATAAATATTTCTTGTATCGACCCTGATTTATGAATATTTCTAGAGGCATAATATGATTGTTACTTCATAATCACTTTTAATGCCTAGAAATATGCTAAGAAGCTATTATATGTCAGTATATGTGTAATAAAGATTAGTAGAAATAATTTCTAAAATTGTATTCCTCCATTTCAAAAATTTTTTAAGCAACATATTTGAAAAAGTAGACAAATTTATTTCAATATGCAATGAACTTTTAAAGATAAATGTAATAAGAAATGCTCACAATCTTTAATTCAATGTGAAAAATATTTTAGAAATTTGGCAATAAAATAATTTTAATAGTTTGGTGAACAATGTCAGTAATCATATTAGATTGATAATTTAAAGACTTTTAATTTCTTAAAGAATTTTTTTTTCTTTTCATTGTCTAATTTCACTCACATTGAGGTCACACTGAGACCTTGCTCAGACTGATTATCAAAACAAATAATGTCTATAAGTTTTTCTGAAAAGCTCATATGTAAAGGTGGGAAGGAGAATTTTTGCTTTTGAATAGTATTAAAAAATTGAGATTAATAGAAAGCAAAGTGGCTGTGGAAAAAGCAAAGACTTTGCTGCGTAATTGCAAGTATTTCATCAAAAAAAGTTATTGAAATTTTTCTCTATGATCAAACAAGAGAATCTGTAGACTCTAAGGTTGAAAATAGCCATTCATTTAATCATTTTCAGGCAGTTGATGTCATTTGGAATCACATTTAAATCGATTTCATCCTACGATTTGACGATGTCTAAACAGAAATATTTTCTGAATACAAATGAAAAGATAATGAATCCTACTAATTTATTAATTTGAATACGATTAAATAATTCAGTTTGAATAAGCAAATAATTAAAAAAAATTATTAAAGAACTTTTAAAAGTAATACTTGTTGCTGGATACACATACGTAATAGGCAAGATCTGAATTATAATAAGGATATTTATAAACTGTTAAACGGAAAATTTTGAAAAATTTTCAGGTTTCGAATAGTTAATAAAAATAAATATATTATTATGTTAAAATTTTGTAATATACACTGAAGTGACAAAAGTCATGGGATAGCAATATGCAAATATACAGATGGCAGTAGTATCGCAGCGAAAAAGTATAAATACGCAGTTCGTTTTCCAGAGCTTTCATTTGTGTTCAAGTTATTCATGTGAACAGTTTTTTCGTGATTTATGGCGGCACGACGAGAATTAACAGACTTTGAACGTGGAATGTTAGTTGGAGCTAGACGCATAGGTCATTCCATTGCGGATATCGTTAGTGAATTCAACATTCCGAGATCCACAGTATCAAGAGTGTGCCGAGAGTATGAAATTTCAGGCATCACATCCCATCATGGACAGCGCAGTGGGCGACCACCTGCACTTAACAACCGAGACCGCCGACGTCTGTGTAGAATGGTCAATGTTAATAGACACGCAATACTTCGTCAAATAACTACAGGAATCAATGTGGGACGTACGTGGGACGTGTCCGATAGGACTGTGCGGCGAAATTTGTCTTCCTTGGGCTATGACAGCAGAAGACCGACTCGAGTGCCTTTACTAACAGCACGGCATCGCTTGCAGTGACTCTCCTGGGCTCGTGAGCATATTGACTGGTCTCTAGACCAGTGGAAAACCGTGGCGTGGTCAGATGAGTCACGATTTCAGTTGTTACGAGCTGATGGTAGAGTTCGAGTGCGGCGCAGATCCCACGAAGCCATGGACCCAAACTGTCAGCAAGGCACTGTTCAAGCTGGTGGTGGCTGCATAATGGTGTGGGCTGTTTTTACATGGCATGGACTCGGTCCTCTGGTGCAACTGAACCGATCATTGACTGGAAATGGTTATGTTCAGCTGCTTGCAGATCACTTGCAGCCATTCATGGACTTCACGTACCCACACAACGATGGGATTTTTATGGATGACAATGCGCCATGTCACCGGGCCAGAACTGTTCGCGATTGGTTTGAAGAACTTTCTGGACAATTCCAGCGCATGATCTGGCAACCTAGATCACCCGATATGAATCCCATCGAGCATTTATGGGACATCATCGAAAGGTCCGTTCATGCCCAAACTCCTGCACCATCCACACTTTCACAATTATGGACGTCTATACAGGCAGCATGGCTGAATATTCCTGCAGACGACTTCCAACGACTTGTGGACTCCATGACACGTCGAGTTGTTGCACTTCGCCGGGCAAAAGGAGGACCGACGCGATATTAACAGTCATCCCATGACTTTTGTCACTTCAGTGAATAATAAATGAAAAACTTTATATTATTGTATTAATAGGAAATATTATTTGAATTTGTATTTAGATTCTTACCCCATTCACTTTCTGACTGCAGCCAGCATGACAAGGTGAAAAAAACATTGTTGCTCCATCTGCACCACAAACAGGCGAGAAAGCGCTGGTACTACAGTTACAGTTGCTGTTGCATTCTTCTTGTAGAATCAATCTAAGAAAAACACAGAAACAACATACAAAATATTTTTTATCTTCATTCATTAAAATTACAATAGCATATTTTTTCTTTCGTTCCTCTTTCTTCTCCTAACAGATAAAAAATGTAATTATAAAATAAAAGCAAGCGTAAAAAAGTACACTTTGTAACTTTAAAAAAAAATATCGCATAAAATGAAGTGAAAAGCAAATATAATTAACATTATACAACTTGATAATAAGAAATAAGCTATATAAAACTCAAATTATGCTTGTTTAATACAAAAAAGAACTATAAAAAATATTGAAAAATATTTTTATATATAGTTCTATACATAAAAAATCTACATATAGAACTATATTGAAAAATCCTTCCTCCATCTGAAAAAGTTTTTTTTTTTTTTTTAACTTATTGAGGATTATTTTGACATTTTTAAAATTAAAAAACACTTTTTTAACTTTTAACTTATTTTATTTTAAAAAGAAAAATCCTTTTTATTGAGAATCCTTATTTGTAGAATAAAATGCCCTCTTCAACCTATAGTTTTAGTTCACTACATAAAAATGCATTCTATCATCATTTCCCACAATTTAATGAAAATGTTGACCGCATCAAGTAAAAGTGACAGTCAATACATTTCAATCAGGAAAAAAAAAATTATTACTAAGGAGATGAGACCTGAAATCAACAAAAATAAATACAACAGAAATAATTCGTAATAAGTAGCATGTATTTTGGATAAATGTGACATTTATTTTCAAGCTGGGAAATAATAACAGAAAATTCAAATGTTTTGTATTTTTCTTGATAAAAATTCAAAGAAATGGCACTTATTTAAGCATTTCAGTATACGTAATGCTGATGGAAATATCGCCAACGATGGTTTTAACGACAGTATCAGTTGAAATATTATTTAGATTTTAATCATCGAATTCGCTCAACAATCTTGAAAAATTGTTTCCTACTTTCAATAACATATTCATAGACCATTAAAAAAAGAAATTAAATATTTATAACTAGGTTTCCTTACGATATTTCTTTAAACAGTATTCTTCATATTTTCATCGGATATATGAAGAATACTGAAGAATTGGAAGAACTGATATTTATTTTATAGTAGTAAAAAGAAATATTCATCCATTCTATTTGAGAAGCAAATGATATTTTGATTCAAGTATCGTTTCACATAACCTTAAAAAATATAATTCAAAATTTTATCACTTTTCCATCCAAGTATCATTTACTTACTTTTCCTTTATTTCTAAGCAGCAATTGCTAATAAATTCAAAATACTTTTAAATCGAAAAAATTCCTATTTATATCCAAATATTATACATCTATACTTATAATAAAGCTCAATGTGAGTGTGTGTGTGTGTGTGTGTTGGCGCTCTACAGGCTAGACCGTTGGACCTACAGCTACCAAATTTGGTACATGCATACCTTGGAGGTCCGGAATGTGCACCTCGGAGCCCTTTTTTCGAATTTTTAATTAGAATTTGAATTAATTAAAATTTAAGCGAAATTTCGACGTTTTTCCGTTATAACTTCCGAAAATATTATTGCACAAACATGATTTTTACATCAATTTAAAGATAAAAAAAATAGCTTTCTAACGGTGTCAGTTTTTTTAATTTATAACGTAAGTTTCTATTTTTAACGAATTTTTAAAGAAATATTTTAACCATTTTTTTATTACGTGATTGGATAAAATAAAAGAATGCCGGAAGTTCAAATAAAAAAAATTATCATCGCAAAATAAATCTACAGAAATGCAACTGTCAGCACGTGACAGGATAAAATAAAAGACATATAAAATGTGATATTTTCTTTAAAAAATAAATGCAAAGCAAAGGATTCTAAGATCGTTTGGAATATCTGTATCATTAATTCCATAAATTATCTTTATTTACAGTAAACCTGATTGAATTTAGACATGAAATTAGAATTGAATTAGAATTAGAATTGAAATCCGGACTTAATGGCATATTTATGTAATAGTTTGCAATATCTGTATCATTAATTCAATACTTTTTTTCCCTTTCTCGCTTTCTTTGGAAAAAAAACATATTTCATATTTTGGCAACATCATCGAAAAAAACATTTTTAATATTTTGGAAGCATAACCGATAGTTAAAACTGATTGATTTATAAAATTAAAGAATACTATTAGGAAAAGGTGTTCTTTTAGAACTTTTCGTCCATCATCTTAAAGAAAATATTGCTTTCAGGCCAATCAATTCCCGGCATTACTTCTAGGCTAATGAATATGTGATTTAATTGAAAATTTTAGAACGCATTACTCATGGCGAACCAGCTGGTCGCCAAAGGCGGCTAGTATGTAATATGCAGAGAAACTCTAAAGTTATATTCGCAGAACTTTGCGGAAATCAAATTATATTCAAAATCTTTTAAAATGTATCCGTGAAATATTCCTTTGCTTGTTAAATTGTAAAATATCTATGTTTTGTAACAATTTTCATTGTCTAACCGATATCCATGAAACGTTATGGATTAGCTGTTGTAAATTTGCATCCAGTTAAGACGAGGTACATAATTTCCGATTTTGTCTGTTTTTCCCCGGTTTTTTATCAATGGTAAATGTATTCCAAATGTTAAATATTCTGAAATTCCATTTTAAATTCAAATTCTGAATTTTTAAAAGAAGCTGAAGTGAACAATATATAAATTTAATTTTATTTAAAGCTGTAAATAAAATATTTTAATTAAAACCGCAAAATAATGGGCATTTATTACGATTAACTTTAGATTGTTAATTTTGAATCTAAACCTATCCCTAAACTAATAGTCTTAATTCACTTTTTCAAAAGCTATTAGAATTACATAATTTACCATGCCATATGATTGAATTTCTCTGTCACTTTATTACTACTTTCTCAATTTGCAAAAAAGATTATCTAGGGACTTACCTCCCAATTTTAAATAAAAATATATGTAACGTCACCTAATTTGAATGAATATAATGTTTACCAAACCCATATTTACAATGATCAAATAATATGCTTTTAACATATAATTTGACCATCAAAAATATTAATTACTTTAATTGATATTTGTTTAAGAAATTAAACAGATGAGGCATCATTTTTAATGGAAAAATAGCAATTTATTTTCTATCCGAGATAACTTGTGTATACTATACTACTTATATTAAATTATCACTCAATCGATTAATAAACTCATTCACTCAGTCATTATATAATTTGTGGCTTGTAGACTACTTTTATTAAATGATAACTCATTCGTTTTACCACAGAAATGACTTGTGGATGATAGATTACTTTTATTAAATGATCACTGATTCACTTAATCAAGAGATAACTTACGGATGCTTGACTACTTTTATGAAATGATCACTTAATTACTTAATCACGAGATAACATGTGGAGGCTAGAATACTTACATTAAGTAATCACCTATTAACTAAATCCAGGCATAAGTAGAGCACCTCAAATAATATATTAAATATTAATAATTTCAATAGTTTCATTCCGTTTTTACTTGCATACGAAATATAGAGGATATATGGAATCGTTGAAAATCCGAAAGTGAAATTTTGATGAATCTTTAGATTTCAGACATCTTTGAATCCAAAAAATAATGCTTGACATTAGTTCTGTTTATGAACACGCTAACTCAAAAACGCTTTGGGTTAGTTGAATGAAATTTTGCTTATGGTCTAAAGGCCAAATTTGTAGATTGGTATCAAGTTTTGAAGGAAATCCATTCTCAAGAAGTTTGTCTAACCATTCGATTGTAAGTAAATTTAGTAATTCTGTAACGCAAAGAAACATATTAATAATATTTAATACTAAAATTTAGAATCTAAACTAGAGATTCCGAACAGAAAATATAGATATCTATCCTTTAGAAACTATAAATATCTATTTTATAGAAACGATGGATTCCTATTCCTATTTTGAACCATATTTGTAAAAACATTCATCGTCAATCAATTTGGACTTCAGCATGAATTTCATAACTTTCGTTCGCTAATGTTCTGGAAAGCCTTTATTGTCTTATCCCAAAACCATAATTTTTTGTTGGATGAAGAAGCTAAAGCCCTAATTAAAAAATATAAGTGAACGTTACAAGTATACCACTTCCACTGGTATAATAAAAATTCACTTATAGATATTTTCTTGACGTTGAATTAGACTAATATTTCCCATATATTTTTATTCTTTTCCTTTTAAGCTATAAATTTTATTTGCAGAAGAATGAAATTTGTCATTATTATTTTGTTCACTTCCACATCTTCAAAAATGACTCATAAATTTTGTATGATTCTGCTTTTTGATGTTGATTCAATAATTTAACATGTTTAAAGTTTATTTAATAACACAAAAATCATTTCGGCTAAACTTTCACTCCATACTCGAGGTGCCACATAACTAAAAATCTGGAAATAAAATGATTCTAATATTTTTTTAATATTTATAACAGAAATTATGAAATGATCATAAAATTATAATCAGAAGAAGCCAATGTCAAAGAATATATAAATAATTATTTTAACAATAATTGAATCGATTTTTAGACTCAAAAACAAATCATAAAAGCGAAAATGGCTGAAAATATTCTATAAAGAAATTGTTACTGCCATAACTATTATTAAAAAGGATTAACTATTCATTAAAGGATAAAAACTGTATAAAAATTCAGTTTTTTAGAATATTTCACATTCTCTATAAATTTGTCTAATTTTAAATTTAAAAAATTCTTTCCAACATTTTAGTTCTTCATTCCACCTAACTGAAAAACAAACAAACCTAGTATGATTTTTTGGAATGCTCGCAGTATTAGCCTCATTTCCAAAATAATTCTCATATAAAATACAGTTTTATGTGATTTATAAATCAGTGCTAAATGTAGGAATTAAACCAAATAAAGAAAGTTGGTTTTATTTCCAGGATATTTTTATATATTATATCATCAGATTTGTTTACGACTCCAATAAAAATTAATACTATATGATGAACAAACATAATATCAATTCAGGTTATTATTACTTATTTTGTATCACAGAAAAAGTGAGTTTTTAAAATTCTATTTGATTCCATTTAGTTATAAAAATCGGGATAGAGTTCATTCAAATATTTTTCTTTTTTTTTAATAACTGTAGATTTCTAATGTCATCTTATGCAAATCGAAAGTTCTAGTGTTAACATTTTGAAACTTCTTTTTTACTACATCTTCATGATAGGCATGAGAGTGCAATGTACAGTTTTGAAGATAAAAATTTATCTCGAAATATTAAATAAAAACTTTCTAAATAAAAAAACCAGAATGTTCTTTTCTAGATCGTTAACTGTAAGCAATAAACATATGCTTAGTAAAAGTTGTAAATTACGATTGAGAGCACTTAGCCGTTCAGTGCACTACGATGCAATTTTTATAAACTGTAAGGAAGAATAATGAATATGTCCTTCGCAATATTACGTCACAGCATCGAAGCAATTGCTCTTAAGAAATCAGACAATTTTATTCCATTAAAGATGTGTGAAAATGAAAGCAACAGTATAACACATTTTTCGAATTATTAAATATTATAAAACTTAAATGTTCTCTATTTCATTTTCTTAGATTTTAAAATTATATGGTATAAGATAGTACTTTCACAAAACGATACTAATTTGAATAATTTAGTATTTTTTGTTAAGTATCACTTTCAACTATATTATGTTTAGTAAAATCATATTTCTAATGCAGAATAAAAATCAACTATTGACTATCAGATTCTTAACTATTTTATTTTGCATATCACTGACAAAAATGCTAAATACAAAAAAATTGAAACTAAGTAGAAAATAATAATAATAAATGTCTATTATGTTGTTAATGAAAATACATTTCTAATGAACAAATTTATTCTAATCATATATTAACTAATAATATTATTCAAATATTTGAAAAAGTATTTAATTTAAAGGAAATGTTCTTTTCCCTTAAATTCATTTGCTTATAGATTTTGATTTGTAAAAATAAAGAGACATTATATAAAATTTTACATTGGTTTCTGTTTTTCTTTTCTTTTCTTTTTTATTATATTCCACATCTTAAATGCTTCAAAATATCGAAAACTCATTGTAACAATACTGTTAACATTTAGTGCTGTTAAAACGTAACTGCTTATTATAAACAATTTTGCACCTTTTATAACTAATGTATTCTTCTATCTTCACTTAATATGTTTTTACTATATATATTTAAATATATCTATTAGCTATTTCATGAATGTTTTTTCTTTGTCTTAGTTCTACCCTGAGAAGTCGTTTTTTTCCCATATATATTGTAACAATTTTCATGCGTTTTAGGATGCCATTATGTTGCCCATTATTTTATATCTTCCTGTTTTACATTGGCCTAATCATCTTTATTCGTTGTTTAATGTTTATTTATAAAACTGTCTAAAGTGCTATTAAAAATTTGAAATAAGGCACGCAGATAACTCCTGAGGTTCTAGAGTTAGCAAATTGAATGTTTTTTTACCTTAATATGTTCGTTCTCTATATCATTGAAGTATATAATTCACAAAAGCCATTTATGCATCACTTGATATTTATTTTTTTTTGAATTTGCATTTCTTTAAATGTACAATTTTTATTTCCAAAACTCATCTTGGATTTTTTAAAATTGATATTAATACCACCTTTTTTGTATTTTTCAAGACCAATTGCATTTTTGTGTATTTAATTGCACCATCGGTCTATAAATTTATTGCTCATATTAATTAAGTTATCTGCCATATAATAAAGAAATAACTTTTAAAATAAAAAAAGACAGACAAAAAATTATTATTGTATTAAAATACTGAATCCACCCGGGGTGGGGCACCACGAAAAAAGGTCGAGATGCTTTCATTTTGGTGATTGTATCTCGCCATCCAGGATGGTCCATGAAAAGGTGGGGGTCTGGCTCTTCCCATCGATGACAGGACGCACTATCCAAGGGAAGGGTAGTACCACAGCCGGTGGTAACCCTTTGGATTCAATCACAATTCTGGCCAATGTTTCTTTTAAGGTGCCAGATCATTCAGCATATGTTGCGTTGTTTATATTAACTCTAACAGTTACATATATATTTATGCGCATACATGCAAGGTGTTCATTAAACAATTTTTTTTCTGCCCGAAAACATCTACAGCTTCAACTAATTCAGATATTAGAGGGATAAGGAAATGAACTTCGAGCAAAACAAATAGCTCCAAAAATCACAAAAGTAGCAAATGCCCTTCGAAAAAAAGGTCAGTACTTAGAAAAAGGTTTCATTTGGGCCAAGGGGTAATAAATCAAGATGTTTTCGTAAATTTGATATGATAGGTAATTCGTCTCTGAATGTAAAACTTTCGTCATTTACACTTTTAAAAAATTGCATATTCCATTTTGTGTGTGTCTTCATTGCATTCCATAATTCAGTTTCCAAAAGTACCAATATATTTTTTCTCGGAAACTTTCGCTGCAACGGGTTTTTTTTTTCATGCTCTTCTCTTGCTTTCTCCCCAGTTTAGATAAGAAATTTTGTATTAATCTGTTCGTAAAATTTAACCACAGACGTCACCAAAGTTATTTTATGGCAATCCTTGATCTCATCTATAAAGCTTGATTTGTCGTTTTAGAAAATAAGATTCCATGATCCATGAAAATAAGCAATATATAATTGCCTATAAAGATTCATTTGCAATATTTCAGCTGTTTCTACACATAACAACACCACAAATCTAACATTTTTCAAAGAGGGGATAAATTTTTGAAGTCTTGTGTCATAGAAGTCTTCGTCATCTGTTAACAGACACTTAGCAGACGATTCCTTTTCAGATATTTTATAACTGCTACAAATTTTATTTCTGTTAAAATATTATTAAAAGTGAAAGGAAACGAATTTTCTCTCAGATAAACATATTTTATTAATATTATTTTGTATAATAACTGATGATCAATTGTAAACCTTTTGAAATCTGGCAATAGTTTGTAGATTATGATGTGAAGTGAAGAGAATAAACGAAACCGATGGAATTCTGAAACGCTTGGAGTCTTGTTTTGATTTTTTAAGAATATAAGATGCTCTGCAAGCAATATAAATATAAATATATAAATTGAACCTTAAGAAAACGGTTAGTTTTCTAGAAAGCATGCTAAAGAAGTGATTGCCTGAGAATGGGACAGAGTCTTACAATCGTCTGCAGGTCTTCATCTGTATGAAAGTGAAGACCCAAAAGAAATTTCTTCAAGGGTAAAAGTAGATAGAAATCATTGGCTATATAATTTCGGAACTACAGAATGCATGGTCTAACAGCTTCCAACGAAATCTACCTTGAATTTAATCGGAACTGGTAGTTATCTTTGCACTGAAATACCAAGTTTTGCTTCAGGCTTTTTTATTTGATCTTCTTTTGACGACTGATCTGCTTAGTTTTATTTCCATGTGCCAATTAAATCACAACTGTATTTTCAAATTCGGTTAAGATGGCGTTGTCCTCTTCAGATGAGTTTTCGGTTCATCGAATTAGATGGTTGATGAAGTAAAGTTGTTTGTTGTAGTAACAGATCAAAAAATTTACTACAATACAAATCAATTCTGTTTTTTTTTTCTCACAAACGGTTATTGCTTTCTTTGGAAAATCTATGATCATGGTATGTGTGTGTGTGTATAATCTATGATCATCAAGTGTATGGTACAATTTCAGTTTTCATGTCTATATGAATATTATGAGCCGAAAAATATAACATGATACCCTTACACATACCATGAGAAAATATAACAACAGATGTAAATGAACTAGCACCGTTATTTTTGTCGTGTTAATGTAAATTCATGCTAGACAAATGAGCAAAAGCACAAATACTTTTATCGTGTAAATGTGAATGTATACCTAGTAAGTGAGCATGTAGAATGATTTTTGCGTTGAAAATGTGAATTCATACTTCGTGATCTTTTCTCATTTCCAGCAAAATACTATTGCAGAGAGTACTTATAATTGTCTGATATGCAAGTCGTCACATAATGCAAATTCCAGGAACATTAGTAAGAGTGTCACGTAAAGATTTTTTGAAAAGTGACAATGAAATCGCATTTTGCAACATGAAACTTTTTTTAAAATTACATTTTTAATAATTAACTAATAATTTTTATTAAGAAACATACGCGTTTAAAAATCACCAAAAGACAAAGCTTTACTTGATCTACATCTATTTTTAAAAAATATCCAAAGAACTTTAGAAAAATTCGAAAAATTTTCAAATCTAAGAAATAGAAATAAGAATTAAATACTGAAGATATTAAAATTAAATATAAAATAATTGAATGAAACTAGCCAAGAAAGGGCAATATAGAATAAAAGCAATACAGCTTGGTATCTCATACTATGTGTTAAAAAATTCATTAAAATATATATAGTAACAAAAAATGTGTTAATTATTTCAATACAAATAATAAATCTAGAAGATCATAACTGCTTCATATTAATTCATTAAAAATATATTTATCTCACACACTTTTTAATAATTCTCTTCAAATTCTGCACTTTCTATTTCAAATTTCTTATTCTCAAACTCTTCAAATTTCTTATTTTTTTTTTTTAATCCCCATAACACGGGAAGTGATTGTCAGGAGATTCCCATGGAAAACGAGCTATCAATCGATGCTGCAACTTCATGATTGCGTCACTTTATGACGTGTCATAAATGTGACGTGATGAAACGATTGGTACTTCTAAGGAGATTTCGAGTGGATGTGAAAAAAGTCATAAATAAGCTCCGAGCTCTTGAGAATTAAAAAAAAAATTACGATAGCATGTGATATTTATTTATATGCTAGAGTATATCACGTTTAATGACTTAAATGAATTCTGAATTGTTAATGAACCTTTTTACAATTCTTACCCGCTTAAGTAAATAAAGCAGTTAAAAATTAATCTCCTTATCTTTAAAGAGTCGTTGCAGAGGTTTGGACAAAGAAATACTTTAGGGGATATATGCTATGCATGTGTTTTTAATAATAAAGTACCAAAATATCTGATTCAATGCTTTTTTAATAATTCTCATAATTTTGGATAAAATAATTTACCTTTGGTAAAATGAACACAAACAACTGGAATTAAAAATTAATAATTTTAGGCAGTATAAATTCCAGTGAATTCGAAAGCATTAATTTCAGACTTATGATTATACGAAACCAAATTAGTTTTTTAAATCATGGTAATACTAAATGGTTGATTTATCCACACATGTTTAATCCACAGGAAAGCAATGAAGGTGGTCTTCTTGATATTTTCTCGTATACTTTCTAATTAATATGCTTGTACGTTATTAACTATATGCCACTGTCGAACAATAGTTACGAAACAGCCTATTAGAATGCAGTCTTTTAAAATATTACTGGCGATTAACCTGTATTTAGACTGTTATTATTATTTATGGTACTTTACAAACCTGCTCACAGAAAGCTGTCAGTGATTTAAACCGAAATGATCGTCTCAGCAGCACCAACTAGGGTCAAGAGTAAGACATGACTACTTTATGCTTCAAATTCGCTTGCACAATCCCTATTTACAGAGGGCCACATTCATATATATTACAGATAGAACACAAAAGAGCAACCATGCCCGAACCGGGACTCGACCTCGGGAGGCCCAGATCACGGAGAAGATACGTCGCCCCTATGTCATGACGCCAGCTGATTAATTAGATTCTGTTAATATACAAGTACTAGAAAACAAAATGTGTGTTTTAGCTTTCCTTTTTTTTCGATACACGAAGAACACAAATTGTAAGATTTCGATTTCAAAATTTTGGTGGTACCTCTGATTTTTAGATCAAATTCTTTGATTTGTAATAAATTTTAGATGCAGAAAGTCTATCGATATTTTTGTTTGAGGGCAAAAGAGCAGGTAATAACGAAAACGAAACTGTCTTTATAGATACAAATTCATTGAACTTTGGTGCATCTAGAATATATATTAAAGTTTGAGCCAAACCACGAATCCAAATTCATCATCACCGTTTTCTGTGCAATCATAAATATATAAAGTAATATCTCAAAAATGCAACTATATAGGGATATTGAACATATTCAAAAGTTTGCAGTAAATATGTAAAAATATGGGCAGCCTTCTAAAGCACCTATAATGCTTGATGTCATAAATGGAAGTAAAGACACAAATATATTCATTTTCGTTAATCAGATATACATTCTTTTGTTAAATTGCGTCATCTTTATTCGTTCCAAATAATGTTCACCAATGAAGTACTTTCTAACAGTTTTTGCATGAGGATGTCATGTCCACGTTACAGCTGAAAGATGATCGGGAGTGCAGTAGCTTCGGAAGGCAAAGACTCCTGAGCATCGAGAGCAGAAATCTGACATTCAGCTCATATGAAGATGATTCTCACACATGCGCTTGTGTATCCCCTTTTCATACGGGGGGGGCACTTTCATACTCATAATAGATAGCGCACATGGGAAAAAACAACCATGCCCTACGGGACTTGAACTCGGGAAGCTCAGATTACAGGGAAGGCGCGCTAGCCATAGGTTAAGACACCGGGTACAGTTCTTCTACGAGGTAACCAAATAAAGAACTTTGTTTACTTGTTAAATGACCCATCAAGCCTTAATATACCTTGCATATATTTGCTATAATACTAAGTTAAAGAATAATTAAAATTTAATGACAACATAAACATTTTATAGAATTTAAATAAGAATTTCAGATATCGAGAATGTTACCAAAACGGAAAGAATTGAAGATAAAAGGTGTTTACTTAAATTCACTAATATGTACTTAACAGAAAATATTTTAATATTATATTGGTTTCACTTGAAAAGATTACGAATGTAATTTATTTTAAATAATAATAAAAAAAATTATTAATATTATTTTTAAAAAAAATTAAATAATAATAAATAAGATTAAAAAATTGTGTACGTTTGTATTTTGATTCAATCTTACGTGTTATATACAAAATTGAAAAGAGTACATAGAGAATATTGTCTAAACTATGATAGCTCTTTAACCCTTTTCAGGACGGAAGCCTGCAACCTAGAGGAGTGTAGTCGAATAGAATCAGCCCACTGGATGGCATCGATAAGCCTCTTTGAAAAAAAAATCACATAAAAATAAAGTTTAAGTTGTAAAATAACGTAGTCATTTTTTCTACTTTTCAGATTATCAGTTCATTCATAATATGAACACATTCTTCTTCTGACAAATTACAGGTACGTTTTTTTTTTCATAATAAACTGAAACCAAAGCTTTCTACAGAAAGCTTTGGTTTCATTACAATAAAAAAAGAAGTGCGCAAAATATTTCCAAAATCAAAATGTAACAGATCGGACGGAAAAACCTAAAAAGACTGTAATTATACAGTAAAGCAAAAGAAGAAAAAGAAGAAACGCGAAGGATTCTATTAAGTGTAGAGTTACACAATCCATCTCTGTTTATTTATATTGATTGCTCTCACCACCCACTTGCCTCGCAACAGCTGATGAGTGAAATACCAAAATGAAGCTGAATATGAGCAAACTGAAGGTCAGAATATTAAAACTGGAATGGACACAGGGTGCCATCTAGTGACGGTTAAAAATTATCCCAGCTTAAAATAAACATATATGTCACCGTCCCATGAGTTTGATTTCAAGAAATGCACAGTTGGTACTCCCGGCTCTGGAAGATAGCCATTGGTGATGCATATATCATCTGGACATGCTCGTCGTGAAAGGTTTTAAGATCATTCCAAGACTAAATTATTAAAAATGTTGAATAATATTACGAAAAGTATTTAAGAAACATCTGTATTTTTAATTATTTATAGATATACAAAATATATATTTTAATATTATGTTAAACATCCCAAAGGAAGTCTTATATTCTATGTTTGCATAATTATCAATTAATACTTTCATTTGTCGATCAGGTAGTGTACACCTTTGTGATAATCTGGATTACTTAAATCTGCAGCAAAGCAGATGACACCGATTCCCATCTTATCCTTCTACATAAAATCCATCTTATCTAATAAGAAGACATAGACCATACATTGTTTGCTGAGAACTTTCCTAAACAAAATGCAAAAGGAACAAAATATGTACAACTTATTCGTCGTCTAAAACCCTGGTGGAATATTGCCCAAACATGAGAAGACATGAAAGTGTTTTCCATGGATTTTCAAATAATTAAAGTAAAATTTATATACAAGGGGAGTTCAAATGATATAGTACGAAACGAAACTATGGGTACAAAAGAAGACTTTATTCCAAGTGTGCACCAAAGGCCTGAGCACAAGATCCCATTGATTAATGAGCCGAAGAATTCTTTGTTCTCAGATTTCATGTGGCTGTGACGAGACCCAGTCCTTCACAGCGTCCTTGATTTCGGCTTACGAGTTTAAGAGCTTCCCTTTCAGATGTTTTTCAATAGACCAAACACATGAAAATTACAGAGCGACATACTCGGACTGTAGGGTGGATGGTCGAGCTGCTTAAACTACTTAATTCTTAAACTTGGCCAGTTCCACGTATGTGACCTTGGAACGTGTGGATGCGCGTTATCTTGAAGCAAGACCCCACCCTTCTTGTGTGACCACGTTTTTTGTTCCTGGTACACGTGTGTAGTCTTGTACTTGAGTGCACGTCTACCTTATGTTCTCGAGGAATTGAACAAGGAGTGAGTACTTGACATTCAACTAGGAAACTGAACTCACTGACGCTGTGAAGGACTGGGTCTCGTCACGGCCACAGAAATTCCGGGAACAAGGAATCGTTCGGCTCGTTAAACAATGGAATCGTTGTGCTCAGGTCTATTTTATATACATTAAATGAAGTCTTCATTTGTACCCACAGTGTCGTTTCGTTTGTTTTAAAAAGTTTGTATTTGGATAATTTTGTGGGGATTCTTAAAATTAGGAATATTTTAAAAGGCCATGATTTAAAATGCAGCAAACAATTGTGCGGACTAGATATTATAAATTTCGAATGAAAATTTTGCTTTTAATTTTATGAATAAAAATTTATAAATACTTTTTGAAAGAATTCATTTATATACTTTTCATTTCCTCGCACTTGGAATTAAGAAAATAAGTAAATATTTAATAAAGTTCAAATAACTTGAAAACGTATATCATTTATTTTTAATAGCATGCACAGTTTTAAAACCATTGTAAATATAGAGTTTTAAAGTATGCTTTTAAATTTTGAATAATCAAAATTTAAGTTTCAAATAAAGTATTTTCATGTAAATTTATGTAGTTATATAAGTAAAGTCATTTATAAAATTCAGACTTTGCTTATATAAGATTGTTTACCAGTCATTTCTGCTACAATCACATCCACTAATCCACCTTGTTTTTAAGAATATTTTTCAATCTTGTTCTGCAGCAGGTTTTGAATTATGATGTGATGGATAACAGTTCTTCTTCTCTTTCATCACGTGCTATAATCTCTGGTGGAATTTATTCTCAAACACTCACGATAATAGTTAAAATACGTACATAGAATAAATATAGTAATCAAAATCTTTGACTTTTATTTTGCAATTTTTGTCTCCCTTTCCTTGTGCATTTAAACGCAGTAATTTGACCTCACAACTAATTTGATAGAAGAAATTGTGATTTTTTAAATAAATAATAAGAGTTGTTACCAAATGTTTGACAAAATCCTGCTTAACCTAACCCTGTTAGGACAAAATACTTTAATGTATTATTCATTATATAGATCGATATTCTGAATCCCATACAAACTTTTGAAGATGCAGTAATGATGGTTTCGAGCATTTTGTGCTAATAAAAAACAAATGGTTTTGTCTACACATTTTTTCATCACTTATCATAGAAATTGTAAATAAATGAGAAATATTTTTACAACAGGCACTTTGACATTACATCTATTTTTAATATTATTTGTCTGAAGATTATTATGGCAGTAATCATATATAAATTTAATCTTCGAAGTAAAGTTAAGAGTTGAAACCACAATTAAACTGAGGTTATCGAGTTAATATTTTAAGTATTTTATGAAGACTAATTAAAATTAAAATAATTGAAATGAGAGTTTCGAATTATTCCCAGAAATCATTAAAAGAAATTCAAAAAGTAATAGGAAAAAGCTAGTGAAAAAGATTTAAAAAAATAGCAATAAGATGAGAGATTATGCAATGATAAATACTGTAAAATTTTAACTTCGATTAAAATCAAAGTGCAATATATTATGAATGTCATGGAAAGGTCACGTAAATATTTGAAATATCATTACTACATTTCCAACTCTATCGATAAAGCAGACAAGGACGTTTCATTTTATTCGTACATTAACTATTTTTTATACTTTAATTAATGAAAAATCATCACATAGAAAGAAATCCATAATTACATGTACATCTAATACGTTACTCGTGAATATTTTGTAATGTAATTGTACATTTGATTTAACAATTTGATTTATTTTTAACAATTGATAAGTTAATTTCAGCATTTTGAAAGAAGTTGAACCGAAAAAAGTCCATTTTTAATAATTAAGGTCATTGTGGAATTTTAAAATAAAAATTGTTGATGGCTAACATTGCTTATATAAACTACAACAAGTGTGAAGCAATATGCATGATGAAAATACGCAAAATTTTCACCAGGGCATATCATTAGAAAGTTCCCATTTTTAACAGTCAGTTACATCCTGAATATTAAATTCTCAGTTAGATAAAGATTTTAATCTTAATTTCTGTTTGAAATTTAAATTTTTGTAGATGTATTTAATATTATTCAAAATGCTATCAGCGTTTTGGCTCTTTTCTTTTTACATTTGGTTTAAAATGTGAGTCTAACATATTTACATTTTTTTAAACACATTAATGGATATTATTAATTTATATGATGTTACAATAATCAAGGCTTTAAAGATATCATTTAATTATCTTACCCGTCGTTATTAAATCCATAGCTAGTCATTTCTACTCTTTCGCATCTAGGAATCATTAAAATAAGGTACGCACAAGTCTGTATCAACTCTGAAGCACATAATGCTCCAGCCAGGAATTTGGCACCTGGCTTAAATTTCCATATCAAGTAGCCTCCAATAGTCATGGATATCATAACAGCTCCAAGTGAGGGTGGACCTTGAAAAATAATTTTTAGTAAAAACATTTACAGTTATTTAGAAATGCAGATGCAATTTCTTAAATAATCAAACATGAAGATACTTGTAATTTATTGTATCAAAATCAAGAGTAAAATTGAATTTCGCTTAGTGTCAGTTCAATCCATACTTTAAACTTTTTAACTATTTGGAAATATATTATTAATTGCTACTTCATAATTTTATATAATTTACTATTTGTTTTAATTTTAGAAAGAATCGAGTAAAGCATAATGATGCTTAGAAGTCGACATTTGTTCTCCCCGTTGATTTCATAAGATTAGAGAGAATGAAAATCACATTATTTGAGTAATTGCAAATTGTTTTATTTAAAACGATTTCCTTTACGTTTATTTTTCATAAATTTGATTTGCACTAAATTATTATTTTTTCAAATGTGTTAATTTAGAACATTTTAATGGTATCAGGTTAATCTTTTTTAAAAATAAATAGCTGTTTTTAAAATTTCATGTATGTGGCTCGACCTGTTTACGAAAAAACAAATTTGTTTTAAAATTTATTTGTTCTATAGATTTATATAAGTTTTTAAAAAGAGAAATATGTAGCGCATATTATCTAGCATAAAGTTGGTAAAACATATAGCTTTGATAATTTATAACGTTAAAATATAATTTTTTTTACTTGATCTCTATTCTTTAGTACAAAGTTTTTAATTTATTTATTTCATTTATATATAATTATTACATACATTTTAAATATTTAATAAGACTGAACCAATAATAATTTGAACTGAAAACTACAAATCACGAAATTATTTGCAAGAACTAAAAAATTACTGAAAAAATTATTATAAAATTATTAATTCCGATCGAATATAATAATATAAAAAAATTATCGAGTAACCGTGTTAATAATTTTTTTAATCCAAAAGACAGCGTTACTAATGCAGAAATAATGATTATAAGACATTTATTATTTCTGCATTAATAGTGCAAGTTAGAAATCAAATATATTATATTCGATTGTTATCAAAAAGGCAAAAAGTAAAACGTTCCATGTGCTTTCAAGTTCCATTAATTAAAGTCGAATTTTACTATTAAATGCCTGTTTAGGGGGTTCATTAAGAAAGAAAACATTGTAATGACAGTTTAAGATATTGATACATTCAAAATCGGAATTAGGAATGATTGTGTCGTCGGGAGTTGTATCTACTGTGGTGGCTTAAATCTTAAACAGTATTTGACGATAGCTGGAAAATCATCTTGACATTCTTCGAGCTTTCTTGAGTGCTCACAATGAAACTCGCTGATTTTAAAATTCAATGTGACTGGTAAATAAATTTCAATATGATTGATAAATTTGTTTTTTTAACAAAAATTAATAAACGCGCTTACATCATATCGAATCAATTCTACAAGGTCATATCATTATAGTTTTTTTTTTCAAGAATAATTTTTATAGTCAGCAAAAAGACATTTTGACAAACCCACATAGTTAAAGGCCTCATCTATATTTTTTCAAGAATATATAACATAGAAATTAATTATATAAAAGAAAATCAAACAGATAAATTCAATAAATAGAAAAATTAATAATTATAATTCATATTTTTGAATGAATGAATAAAAAGGTAGAAACAAAATATTATATTTACAAAATGGTAAAAACAGCTGTAAAAATATATATTATAATGCAAAAAAAATGACAACAGGAAAGTAACTGAAAGAAATGTATGAATAATTGTCTCTTTAACCTTTAGTATTTTTAAGTCAACGAATTTAAAAGATTAATATTCGCCAAAAATACTGATATTTCTCTCCAAAAATTATAACATTCAATACATGTTATTAATTATTATAAAAGATAAATTTTTCAAAATCTATTTAAATCAAAGAAATTCTCAATTCAGATAGAATTAGACTGCATATGGTTTTCATAAAAACCTCAAAGTAGAATATTTCATAAGAAAATTAAAATAATGATTCTATTTCCATTTATTTATGCCAGTGAATAATA
>JAPMOQ010067167.1:402534-448316 GCA_026543055.1 Argiope trifasciata | reverse complement strand
ATATGCATGACCCAAATCCAGTGTCAAAATAGACTGAATAGATACAAATATTCAAATGTCTTCTTCAGATTCTCTAATAATCACTTTTCAATCTCTAAAAATCACTCGTTATTTATTCAATGACGGTCTCATGTCTGGATATTGAATTTTATAAGAACGGATTTTATTCCCCAATAGTGTAAGGTGTCCTTCTTTTATTTGCGTGATACCTATTTCATTATTCCTAAAGTTTTCTTGAACCATGGAATAATTTTTACTTGAATTTAGCAAAGATTTGCATAAAATGTATAACAATATCACAGTTCAACTGTTAAATCTTTTTTCCAATCAAAAATTGAACATCTGATTATGTTTAGTCAATTGCCGAAATTATCAACTATCTAAGATGACAAACAGCTGCCACGGACCTGAAAAATTTCAGTCACGTGAACATTAATAGAACTGAAACTAAAAAAATTGTTTAAGTATAAAAAATATGATCAGATATTATATGATGGCTACTCAAATATAACAACAAAGATACAAACATAAGTTCCATAAAAGTTGCAAAAAAATAACAATTTAAAGTACCAAGCATTTCATAAATGAAATTTTTTATGCAAATAAGAGCACTCTCATCAAATATTTAATTCCGTCAAACAATATTATCTTCAAAAAAGAGATATTACCACTAGTTTCATCAGATTTTTTTTCTTTACCAAAGCTAGCCGGAAAGAGACTTTTCTCACCTCGGTATATGCATCTTGAGTACATGGATTCGGCATGTAATACACTCCATTAGAATCAATACAAACACTGATCTCTCATACAGAGCCAAGATTTGGCCTCAATGGTGTTGTCAGAGCGCAACACCATCATTAACGTATAATTTACAGTATAGAGTTGGGATAACTAATTAGTTAAATTTCTTTAAAGTTTTTCAAAATATTATTTATTAACCTTTCAAAAACTTAGAAAATTATCTGATTGTTATAAAAAGCAATTTTCATTTCTCAGTAAATCGGTACCTATTAAATAAGAACTGATTCCGTCTTTCAAGTTGGCTGCAAATTTTCTCAAAACAAAGCAAAAATGAGGGTCAATTTTCTTTGAAAGTCATTAAATATGGTGCCACTCTTCATAAGGTTTAAATCCCATTTATATTTCAGTTGCTGACAGCCTGTTCCCATTTGTATACACCAACAGAAAATATCACATTTCTCAATCCTGAAGCCTGATAGAATGAGCCTAATATTTTTAATCCAAAATGAATCAGAACTACCATTTCCATACTTTTACTACACCGCCTACCTTTTTTTTATTGCCACAATGATACTTTGTATCTTTCACTAGAATACCAAAAATAAATATTAAATAAATAAATGAAGAATATCAGAATTTTAATAATTCCTATCCTGAAAATAACATCATTCAATAAAAATATATACCAATATTTTCAGATAGTATAATCATTTTCAGCCAAAATAGACTTCTTAAGGATTTTTAATACCAACTAACAAAAACAAATGCCGTCAACCCCAGAAAAGAAAATA
Organism: Argiope trifasciata; assembly: GCA_026543055.1. Taxonomy (NCBI): domain Eukaryota; kingdom Metazoa; phylum Arthropoda; class Arachnida; order Araneae; family Araneidae; genus Argiope; species Argiope trifasciata. The sequence goes on along the minus strand of JAPMOQ010067167.1, from coordinate 446,784 downwards.
CTTGATAGGATTATCCATAAAAATTATATAAATGTGCATTTACGATAAAAAAATTAAATAATTATTGTTTAGATTTTAAAAATTATTTGATTATTTAAATGAAAGAAAACAGCTATAGATATATCATTAAAGTCTTTATTATTAATTATTCTGAAAATATTATTTGAAAAAAAAAGACTCATAGTATGTTATAATTATTCAAATTAATTTTTTAATGAATATTTTTTATAAAAATTTTACGCTGATTGACAATTTGATCTTTTAAACTAAAATTGTTTGTTTATATTTTAAATATGACCTATAAAAAAGAAATATCATTATTTAAAATCTAGTGGGAACTTCTGTTAGAATAAATTTCTCTCCCTAAAATAATTAATTGGATAGACAAAAAATTTTAATAAAAAATTGGTTCATAGAAAAAAATGTCCGCAGTACTTAGTATCTTTTATTATTATTATTTTTATAGATATATTTCTATCATAGCAAACATACAGAACTTTTATTTATACTAGTTCTATGAGTGTTCTTTAAAAAATATTCTGACGCAATTTACTTATTAAATTTATCTTTTAAAAAAACCTGATTTTTGCAGAGCAGATTAGTAATTTTCAATTTGAAGACTAAAATGCCATCGGTATTACTAGGTATTAATAACAATATAATTTATCATTAATCACTACAATAATTTAAAATAGTTAACTTAAAGGCTTTAGAACTTTTTCGAACATTTTCATGGAACTGACATTTGTATTCCTATTAAAATTCAGAAAAGAATTTAAAAATTTAAAATATAAATAATATATACTACTCACGTTTCAAAGCTCTACTGTTCCATAATATATATATTTTTATTTTGAATTATTTATTTTCATTAATATTTATAAACAAATAAAATAAAACAATTGTATTTTATTATTTAAATTTCATTGTTTAGTGATACATTTCTATTTAAAATCATTTATTTCCTTTAATACATATGAGGAAATAAAACAAGATAATAAAACTTCATTGTGATCAGAATTATGTGAATATTGCCTAAAATCTGTTATAAAATATCATATATGATCTAAACAAATATGCGAAGTCAAACTAGTTTTTTCTCATTTTTAACACGTACAGTATAAAATATAAATAGTTAAAAAATATTAACCTTCTTAAACTGAATATATAATTATTAAATGCATGCAAACATCAAAGAGCATGCATCAAATAACATAGAAAACGTATTTTTTCCCTAAGACTTCTATTGAATTTCCGTTGTGTAACAATGGCATTAACAATTTTATTTCTTAAAATACAATTGCCTGTTCTTCAACTCAGTTAAAATATTTTACATTGTCATTCCTATCATGATATCACAACAAAATATTTTTTTTAAAAAAATCAATAAACCTTTCCGTTATTTTTTCTGATAAAATTTAGTTAGATATGAAAATAACTAAATTTTATCTCAAGAAATTCCCTTTCTTTAAGACCATTATTGATAAAACAACTTATTATTTATTTTAATGATTATATTTATAGTATAAATTATATTAGGTTTTTATTCAGAACTTACCAAAATACATTGGTGTATTTTTCTTCTTTGCATTGTCATCCATGTATGCCAAACCAACAGCATAATATGCCAAATTCCCGAATCCTTTCAAGAAACTACCTAACATAAGTAGCAAAACCGGTGTTAAAGTTGGCAGTCTATCTTCGTCATCGCAAAACCCTTCTCTTTCTTCTACATTACAAAGTTCAGGTTTCTTTTCATTATCAACTGTCGAGTAGCCCAAACTCAAATGGGTTGCTGGTCCATAAATAAAGTAAGGAAGGGCCGAAATGAAACAACAAATTGCAGACAACAACATTCCAAACCCTACCATTCTTGGTCTGTGGCTTTTACCTCCAAAATATCCAATGAATATTCCTAGTAAAAGAGGTGTTATTTCATCCAACATCATTACAAGTCCACTTGTTTTGCTTTTGAATGCAAATCGCTTCTCCAAAGTAGACATCGCACCAATGAGATATGAATAGTAAGAACCACTCAAAATTCCTATGATGGAATATAGAATCAAATACACTCTTGAAGTTGCCCAAGGTTGGATCCATCTCGGTTTAAAACAACCAATTCCACATACAATGTCTGGATCCACATCGTACTTTGGGTCAAATTTGTTCATTTCTACTTGTATCTTTTTCTGGAAGTCATTAAAATCATAAGTTTTGGCTAGAACTTCTTTAAGTTGAATTTCATTGTTCAGTGTTTGCCTTAGTTCAGGTTGTTCAGATAACTGAGAGTTGTCATCTTCATTAACTGATAAATTAGTATTGTCCTTATCAAGAGGAACATTGACCGCCTCCGAGTTTGAAGCCTTAACTGTTCCATCATCTGAAAAAGATACAATCTCAAGGTCAGGAGACCGCTCTTCTAAATTGTTAGCATCCGCGTTTGATTTTCTTTTCTCATTTAATAAGTCTCGGAGTTGAGTGCCAGCTGTATCGAGAACTTTATTAACAATTTCGACACTTAGTCTTCTTATATCATCAAAAGGTGGAGTCTTTCCAATTTCATCAGGAGTAACACAGCTATCTAGTTCTTCACTTATTGCATACAAATTATTAGATAAATGATTTGGAACATTATTGTCTAAAACATTACTGTCATCGAACGAAGAACTATTTTTTTCTTCTCCTTTTGGTTCATTGGGCATTTTCGAATTTTTGCTTTCATCCAAATTTACTGCGGTATTTTCTTGATTCATATGTGTCAAAGTATATGTATTGATATCATTTTCTGGTTTATTATCAACAACATTGGAGATAATTCCTTCGTTTCTCAGCAATTCTCCTGGTGTATTCAAATCTATTCCATTATTACGCATCTGAATTTCATCAGATTCAAGCAAAGGAGCATCCATTTTATCTTCTGGAATATGAGTGGGCATACTGGAATCTTCATCTAATTCAAAAGAAATTTCTTTGGTACCTGCATGAAGTAGTGCCTCATTTGCATCATCTATCAAATTTTGCTGACTTACTTCGTTCAATAAATCTTTCTGCTCATCTTCTTTATTAACAGAATCATCAAATATTGGTATTTCTGTTTCTTCAGTTGTAACCGGCTGTGATTCCTGTTCTACAGTTTCATTATTATCTTCATTCGGGTTTACAGTATTATTATTTACATTCAATGGCCAGAATTCTTTATAATTTTCTACTAAAGTAGGTGCTGGTTCTTTTGCATCTGATTTATTACTGGGTGGCGAAGAATTGCCCAATACTGGAACACCATCATCTGCATCATTCTTGCTTTCACCTAAATCTTTCAATTTTTGAACACCATTAGTCAAATCTGGATAATTTTTGCTTTCATCTGAACCTTTCAATTTTTCGCTAAAACCATCATCATTCTCTAAATTCAGATTAGTTGTCTTATCTGAAACGCCTTTTTCTTTTTCACTTTCAGTCGAAGGAATTGGAACTGGCTTATCTTCTTCTGGGTCAATTAGTCCAATAAACTGACGAATCTTACTCGTATATTGATAAACGGAATCCAAATGTCGAGCATCAACAGGGTCGAGAGATTCACAATCGTCATTTTTCTGCGAAAACTGCTCCTCTGAATCTGAATTGTGATGCAACGCACTGACGTCCGCCGGACCAATCGCAGGTGAAATTACAGAGGATTCGACCTTCACTTCCTCAGACGCATGGGGTTTTAATTCCTCTTTGTTTTCCTCTCTTTCTCCGTCCATTCTCGAAAACGATGCCTCGGGAGAGGAATAGGTAACCGAATCACCTCGAAAAAATTTGTTCGGCGGTGCGAGAGAGTTGAATGTAAACTTCTGATCTCTTCTTGGACAGCATTATCTGATCTTCGAGGAAGAAGTGATTGGTCCTGAGAGATTTGTTTATAAATTTCGTAAAGCGTGTTCTTACACATACTTTTTTTATAATGTTGCTCGAGCTGATAATAACTAGCAGAATATCAACGAAAAAATTTTTTAAGCATTTTTCCTATTTTTTTTTATTTATGTATCATTTTTCTTTATAAGCGTCATGAAACTCTGACAATTCCTTTTTTTTTCTTTTATATTATTATAGGTTTTCGACAGCAAAAATTTCTTTTATTTATGCTGACACAAATGATGTTTACTTTGTTCTACTTTGTACCACTTTTCGCCATTTCTTTTCATATGCTAAATGCATATAAAATATTTACAAGCGCAGTTATTTCTTTCATTCAGAAAAGTGGAAACTTCTCTTTTTAAATTCCATTTACAGATATTGTTTTCTTCGTATGCAATCGTTTCTTCAAATTCAATTCGTTTTTTCATTGAAGAAGTAAAATTTTAATCATGTAATACATGGTATTACTTATTTAAATAAAATTTTACTTATTTAAAAATTTCAAATTTTTTATTTTAAATTCCATTTATTTATTTTTATTTCTTCGAATTTATAATATTCTTAGTTCCTCTTCATAATTTCAGTGTAATGAAAATTTTTAATGCTGGTTTTTTTTAATTAAAATATCTCTTCTAAATTCTTTTTTTTTAAATGTTAAAACTGTTCCACAAAAAAACTTAAATACATTAGCATCTTTTATATTTTTATCAAACAAATATTCGGGAAATATGAAATCTTTAAAATAATTACTTATTTTTAATCAATTTAATAAAATAATTAAATGATTAGCGATATATTTCTTTAATATCGATTCATTTATCAAAAACATGAAAATAAAACTCTATAAGGTTTTACTATTTCTCAAAAGAATCATGAATTTCATTGTATTTTATTTGTGGAATTATCAAAAACACTTTATAAACTTACACGGAATGTCTTCTTGCAAATTTTAAAACAGTTATAATTTTAATAGTCATGCTAATTATAAATACCATAAAGATGTATAGTGCTTGTTAATAAAATTCACAATATTGCTCGTTCTCTGGCATATTGTGGGCTCACTTTTGCTATTCACTGTATACTTTCTCCCTTATCTCGGAACTATTGAAATAGAGGCATTTTCCATCAATAGTCATGAATCATATCCATAAATTAAATAACATTAACAGCCACCTAGGTATAAATATTTATATTATAAATTATTATAATATAAATATGAACACATTGACAGGTTTAAAATTACAATATTTATTTGTAATATTGATATTGTTAAAATTTATATTATAAATTATTTTATATTTCTCTTTTAATTAACTATTTATCATTAAAATTAGAATATAAAACTTTTATATGTGAATATATTTGTTTCAGTGAGAAATTATTATGAAAAGATTTTTTAAATGAAAAAATTTGCGCAATTAATAAAATAATTAATAAACAAAAAAATTTATTAAATCAGTCTATATATTTTAGAGGTTTCCTTCTCTTTACTGTTTTATACACATTTGCCTTTTCGTAGAATGTTTTATTACAATTTTCTATTCATCTTGCAATAAAATAGTGGTTATGCAATTTTTAAAAAGCATCATAAGTCATAAAAATCTTTGAAAAAGGATTTGCACATTTCTATTAAAAATATTTAATAATCAAATTTACAGAAAGTATTCTTTGCCATTTTTATTTGAATTCCTCAAAAAACAGAAAACTGATTCTGACTCAATATTGTATTTGCAGATTCAAAAATTAATTGTAATTGTTATATTGATTTCCACAGTTATTTGACGATTTTTATTTCTTTCTTATTTTATTTGATATTATTCTAAAAAAATAATTTTTATTTCTCTATTTGATAGTAGAAAATTCCTTTGTAATTTCAATAAATTTAATTTCTTAAGATTACTTATTATATTTTTTGCTTGTTTCTAAAGTAATTTTGGTGTGAACTTAAGCCACGAAGTGAAGATTATATGCTTTAAATTTTTTTTATCTTAACTTTAATATAGTGATAACAGATGGCGCTAACAAAAATACGGTCAAAAGTATTACTGTTTTTATATTAGACAAAATGAGACAAGAAACATGTTTTTAGAAATTGTTATGAATAATTATTTACTTTAAGACATTGAATTTCCTCTACTGTAATTTAAATCCTTCACAATATTTAAATTTATAATTTTGTTCTTGCAAACTATCATTCATTTCTAGTATTATAGACCAGGGCTTCTTAAACTGTGGGTCGCGACCCCCCTGGGGGTCGCGAGACTACTGAAAGGGGGTCGCAAAGATCTGATACTTTTCAATCATTATAAATAAAATTTTAAAATTAGTATACACACTACGTACAAATATAAATACAAATAAAAATCATACAAAATACTATTGTAGTTTTATTATAACTATTTTTTGAAAAAAGTGGCAATGCAAAACTGTTATGTAGGGCCTATAAATGAAAATATGGAAATAGCATTTAAAATAATAAATACAACGCGCTCCTCGATTTTCAACTGAACGTTCGACATTGATGTCTGGCCGCCGGCGTCAGTGTTTGCAAGATAACTTAGTGATTATAAGTACCCAGACGCCGCGTCGCCTTACAGCTTACACATACAATACGGAAGCATAATCAAGCTAGGCTAGGCGAATCGGTATATTGTTTTTATAAAAGAATAATAAAAAAAATTAAATGAAAGCTTCTTTTTCGCCGTCTTTGTGATACGGTGCCTTTGTGCGCTGCACACTGTGAACACGCCATGCGTCGAGGTTGATCTGATCGTAATTTGTTGTCATTGCACTGGTAAAGATTCGAGTGTAGTTATTTTTCTGTTTGTACTTCAGTTTGGACTCAGCTTTGTCTTCGTAGTGACATGTGTGTATTTACTGTGTAATTTTCAGTTGGTGTTTTTAATTATTACGTTAAAGTTCAACTACATTTTGTTTAATTATTTATTATTATTTAACCATCATGGATAAATGGCTAATTAAAATTCCAACTAATAAGTCTGCCACGCCGTCACAACCAAGTTGCAGTGCTTCAAATCCGACTTCTAGCAAAACAAAAAAAAGAAAATATGACGAATCATATTTGCAGTATGGCTTCACATGCTCTTCTCACAACAATGAAGAACAACCAGTGTGCTTAATTTGCAAAGAAGTTTTGGCTGCAGAAAGCATGAAACCGTCAAAACTGCAACGACATTTGAATACTAAACATGCAACGTTATCAAAAAAGCCAATAGAATATTTTGAGCGTCTTTTGCAAACATCAAATAAAGAAAAGAACACTTTGGAGAAGTATGTTACTTTGAATGATAAATATCTATTGGCATCGTATGAAGTTTCGTATTTGATAGCAAAAACGAAAAAGCCTTTTATTATTGGAGAGCAACTTTTACTACCTGCAGCTATAAGAATGTCTGAAATTGTTCATGGAAAACAGTATGCTGCTGAAATTAGTAAAATTCCATTATCAAATGACACTGTGTCCAAAAGAATTTCAGACATTAGCAATGATCAATTTCAACAGCTTCTTATGAGGCTTAAAGACAGCTCAAAGTTTGCAATACAACTGGACGAGTCGACAGACATTTCAAAAATAGCACAGTTGTTACTTTTTGTAAGATATATTTATGAGGGAAGCATTCATGAAGATATACTGTTTTGTCGTCCTCTGGAAGGTCATACTCGTGGAAAAGATATATATAAAAAAGTAAATGAGTTTTTTGAAAAAGAAGGATTAAATTGGAAAAATTGTGTTGGTGTGTGCACGGACGGTGCTGCAGCAATGACCGGACAAGATCTTGGTTTTACAGCATTTGTTAAAGCTGGAAATGATCATATTACATTTACACATTGTATGATTCACCGAGAGGCACTTGTTGTTAAAAAAATTGCACCAGAATTAAACACTGTGTTTTTTGATGCAGTCAAAATCATTAACTTTATTAAAAGTCGAGCACTTAATAGTCGATTGTTTAAAAATTTGTGCATTGATATGGATTCGGATTATACAAGTTTATTGCTACATGCTGAAGTTAGGTGGCTATCAAGAGGTCGAAGTTTGAAACGATTATTAACTTTAAAAGATGAAGTTCTTATATTTCTAACAGAGCAAAATTCTAATTTGGCCGATTATTTTCACGATAATTTATGGCTTCTCAAGCTATGCTATTTGGCAGATATTTTTGATAAAATCAATGATATGAATTTATCAATGCAGGGAGTCTGCGTTAATATGTTTATGTTAAAAAATAAACTTGAGGCCTTTGTTAAAAAAATTCTTATATGGAAGAACAGAGTGGAAAGTGGATCGCTCGAAATGTTTCCATTTACTGACTAGTATATAATTAGTAACAATATTTCAAAAAAAGATACTCCTATAACAAAAATTATAGTTAATCATTTGAAGGATATGGAAGTTTACATGCATAGGTATTTTCCCAATGACATCGATACACAACAATGGATGTGCAATCCATTTTCAATTGAAATGGAAGAAATTAATTTTTTAAACTTCAAAGCACAAGAAGAATTTGCCGAATTAACAAGTGATACTACCTTGCGACTCAGATTTTCTCAAGTGCCTGTGCATGAATTTTGGATAGAAATCAAATCAGAATATCCCCTACTATCGGAAATGGCAATGAACAAATTACTGCCATTTTGTACAACATATTTATGTGAATCAGCCTTTTCCACATTAACTTACATAAAATCAAAATACCGTTCAACTTCAATAAACGTTGAAAATTTATTACGATCTGCAATAACTCAAATTGAGCCTAGATTTAATTATTTGTGTAAAAATAAACAATCACATCCGTCACATTAATATTGTTTGATGTTAATAATATGTTTTTATTAAAAAAATTGTTACAAAAGTTTATTTTTTCTATTGAATAAATATATATATAGTTTTATGTCATTCTATTTATTGTGTTTTATTACGACCGATATCCCGTCAACGTTTCCAATTATATATATGTGAAATGAATGGGTACGTATTCTTTAATCCTTATTTTATTTACATTGTAAAATAGTGCGATATTACATCTACATCTACGGTTAATATATATTTCATTATATGGAGGAGGGGGTCGTTTAAAATTTCCTAAGCTTGAAGGGGGTCACTATATAAAATAGTTTAAGAAGCCCTGTTATAGACTAATATTTTATCATAAATTATATGAACATATCTGAGATTGCAATAAAATTCTCTTTTTTCTTTTATAAAATTATATTAATTTTTTAAAGAAGTTAAATAAAAAGTATTCCTTCATTTTACACACATATTTATAAAACAATTTACTAAATGCTAAATTTTAAAGTCTCGATTAAAGTAGAACATTGTTGTTCAGTGATTCATCCATCTTTTAAACATAATCCTTTATTTTATTTTATGATAAGGAAACTTTATCATTTTCTCAATAAGAAATGGTAAAATTAAATAATATTGAACGATACTATTTAAATGGATTTCATTTCCCCTCCCCCATGTTTTTAAAATTTACATCGGATGTCAAAATCTAATATAAATATTAATATATACATTAGAATATATCGGATTAAATCTTTTATATTAAATAATAGCTCTGAAATGCTTAAATTGCATTTGCTTGTGAATTTTTTAGATGTTGAAATCACATTTTGATTCAAATTTAAATTATAAATCAATCAGCATTTTTAATCAAATAATTTCTTTGGGATATATTACAAATATTGGTTGTCAATTTCCATTATTAAATCATGCCTATAGAGTAGGATTATCTAATTAAATAACAAATGTGCTTGTAATTTTTTTATTTTTATCCATATGAAATTATAATACAAAATAGATTTTAAAAAAACTCTTGTTAAAAAAAAACCTCTAAAACTCTTTTGAGTTTGCATAGAAGAGTTTATAAATCGTTACTACCTAGAATCATTGTTAGGATAAGGTTGTTTTCTTATTTTCGAAATTCCAAGGGCAGCCGCTTCCAGAAAATAATCGCTACTAGATATCTGATCTTCTAAAATCGAACAATTGATAAAATTTCATTCACAATTTTTAAAGATAAGAATTCCGAAATGACAGCTAAAGAAGGATGAGAAAAATTCCGTTATCAAATCATTCGTGTAGATTTAGGATTTTCATTTCTCATATGAAATCTGCTGTAATTTCAAATTAAATAAAATAACTCAATTAAATATTTAACTAAAGCAGGAAAAAATCAAAATATGAGTATAAAATATTATTTTTCAATACTCTCCTACATTTCATTACTGATGGCTGCACAATTTTTATCAAGGAAATAATATTTTGAATGTAAGATCAAATAAACAGATTAAAAAAGATTCTTTGTAAAAAAATTCTTTAGTCAAAAATGCTACAAACTTTGTATTTAATTGTTTATTCAATATATTATAAATAATAGTGCTGTACTTCATTACAGATAATATTTATAATTCGTTATTATAAAAATTATTAAAGCTCAAAATTATTTTTTTAATTTGTTATTATATTTAGCCATTTATATAAAAATAGCATTTAATTAAGTGAATCGGGTAATTCAAATTTGAGCCATGAAATTATTAAAATAAGTTGTGAAAAATATTACGAAACTGGGGTATAATTTATTAGAAATAGTGTATAAATTATGATATGAAAATATTCAAGTTATGTATTACTGTAGACAAAAAAAGGGTGTACAAAAATTTAGAATACTACAAAGTAGAAGAAAACTTTTCAACAAAATTCAATCAGTTTATATAAAACAACGTATAATTTGTAATAGTCAAGTTAAATCAGTGCATGTGAAGAAGCAGAAAGAACCACCTTGGATTTTTTAATAAATATAATTTCATCACTCAAAGACTACCGTTACATAATTTCATCTGGAAATATTGCACTTCGCACTTTATCTTTACGAGTAATAAAAATAGTAGCTCAAGTAGCGTGTTAGATAAATGTAAACATCTTTCGTTTCAAGCGATATGTCCTAAACATCACCGTTCTAACCATCATGTCATCAGTAAGCCCTACTGATTATAATCTATATTTTTTTTTCGATACTATTTTAAAATAAAGGATAATTGTTTTTATTATATTTATCAGAACGTACATAGTATGGTCTTCTTTTTATGATCAACATCAAAAGTACTATTTTAAGCTTTTAATTTAATTGTAGAATATTGTTCAAGTATCAACATTCAGATATTTTTAAATATTCTTTAAATTTAAATTGTTTTAATGGCACATCATAGTGTTATTATTAAGGGTCGTAAACTTTCTTCCTAATATTTCCATGTTTCTTGTAATTATCTAACAAAATTCCCTAGTTTCCTAAATATAATAAAATATATATTGTTAAAAATATTTTGATCTCTTTGATAAATTTTATCTGATATGTTTGTTTGAATAATTAATTTCACAAATAACTGGCCAGTAAAGAATAATTTATAAAATAATTGTGCTTTCAAACATGACATTCGAATTTCAATCCATAAATTTAATCAAATACAGTATTCGAAAAAAAAAAATCTTTTTATTTGTATTTTAATCAACAAAAATTCTTTTTTCTTTTATTTTTTGTTTTAGTCTCGAAATCAAAACTAAGTAACAATATTAGATCCAAATCATTTTTTATGGATTCAATTGGTCTTCCAATTTTTATTAATTCAATTACTAATAAAGTTCTAAAGATTATAAAATATATTGCCAATCAACAAATTATATAGAAGTCTACTGAATTGTATGTCCTTAGCCTTAGAAAAGACCATTTCTTTAGTACATATAAGGAAAATGGGAAACAGGAAAGCTATAAATTTGTGGCTATTAGCTATAGCTAGGATAGAACTTGCGACCTAAAAGTTCGTAACCAGTTAACAAGACGACAAAACAAAAGTGATCATTCAGTCTTGAGGTTATTACCTGACTTATAAAGCTTCCACAACAATATCCCCCCAGTGAGTCGGTCGTAGGTCAGACGAACGATATTTGTTGCAGTGATGATATATTGGCTGTTGATTCTAATAAGCCTTACTCACTTTCATTGACTGATTATTTATCAGCTTTATTTTTTATTGGCTTATTATTTGTCAGCTTTATTTTTTAATCGGCTGGTTATTTATCAGCTTTATTTTTTATTGGCTGATTATTTATCGCCTTTTTAATTATTTTTTATTGGGATAGATGGCGCCACAGCAATTGCATGAAGGTTGAGTTTTGTTTGTGTATCGTCTAAACCAGAGTTTCCCAAACTTTTTTGTGTCGTAGACCCCTTGCCCTGTTTTTCCGTATTGAATAGACCCCCTACTTACCTGATATTGATTTCCTGTAAATTTCTAACTGTAGAGAAGTTTACTGTTAAAAACTTAAAGTAAAAACACATGTTAATTTATACATTTATTAATTGAATTTAAATTTATACTACTCAAAATAAAATTTCGTATCTGTTATGTAAAATCTATGTAACATGAAATAAACATAAAATAAACTAACATAAGCAAAAAGTCAATATTTTTAATGAGAAGGATGAGCCTGATGCTTTAACAATAAATTATCAACATTTGGCGTCAATTTTGTAAGGGTTAATCTTAAATCTCCTCGGCTAATGATGTCCAGTCTGTTTCTTTTATTCGTTAAGAGATTAGTAACAGCGCTAAACCCCTTTTCCACTAGGTTTGACGATGGAAAGGAGATTAAAAATTTCCTCGCTATATTCCATAATACGGGATAAGTAACGGGTATGTTGCAAAAAAGCCAGAATTGCTGATATCCGTTTTTAAACTGAACCTTTAGTTCTTCGTTTGTACTTAGTTCTGAGTAAATAGGTGCTATCAGTGTATGTGTTGAGATTTACCTTCTTGGATCCCCATTTTCATTTCATGGACCCCCAAATTTTTTTTTCGATGACGTAAACCCCTTGCAGGTTGTCATAGACCCCTAGGGGTCGATATAGACCACTTTGGGAATCACTGGTCTAAACTCACCAATGTGACTACTGACGATAAATAGGCGCAAACACACAGCCTTTGAGATGGTTGCCAGATAACATGACCACAAGTTAAAAGTGATCACTCAATCTTAAGGATGTTACCAAGCGTATAAAGCTACCACTACAAATTCTTAAAAAGAGATGAATAAGAAGAAATTCTCTAGTGTCAGATTATCTGATATTCTTGTGAAATGTAAAGACAAAACTATTAAAATTTTGCAAATTTTAAAAAGATACAAAAAAATTAATGTAGGACTGCATTTGAATAGTAAACGCAAAAAAGAATCTTTATTAATTGGGAAGAATTAAAATGTTTTTTCCTTTTCTAAAATGTGCAAAATTGGGAGTACTCTATTAGTATAAATTACCACACAACATAGTTACAATATTTTCATGACATTGGATACCATCCTAAATGTCGTATAATAACGTGAGAATATAATACAGTGTTGTTAAGTGACGATGCATTTCCAGGCTTGGATCAGCTTACTATACATAATAATAATACAAAAGGCCCGCTAACATTATTATGGTCGCTTTAACGTATTATTTGATATTCAGAATAACGAACAATATCGTGGAAATATTGTGCAATATCTTGTACCAATACGTATAGATTATGTTGTGTGAGAAATTATTCAGAAAAATTGTATGGTAGCAACAGATAGTAACTACACTTGCAGTAATAGATGCATCTTATATTCCATTAATTTTCTACATATACTTGGAGATAAATGGAGATAAACATGTAGATAAAAGTAACTTCTTAACTATCTTATACATTTTATAATTAATTACACTACATGTACAGAAGGTCAAAGAATAAACAAGAAATCACATAATTTCAGTAATTTTATTACTATACTTTTAAAATCTACAGAAATCCTTTTACAACCATGCATAATCACTCTAGAATGCATTGCATCATCATGACTGTGCATATGAATTGAAAAGACAATATTTATTATTGTATAAAAATCATTAACGACATACTACATTCACATTTAAAAATATTATGCATATAAATATGGACGTAATCACAACCGTGTTCTTTTAAAAACATATATATTTACATTATCCTAATGTACTAACATTTTATAAAGATAAAATCATTTGAAAATGCTTTTAAAAAAATGCACAATTAGTTTGATAAACTATTGATTTGATTACTTTAAGTTATGATAAACATAAAAATATATATTGTTTCATTTGAAAATAAATTTCATAAATCGTCTTATTCCTTTCCAGAAATAGATTTTATTATACGTTGAAACTACAAAATGTAATATTTATCATTTTTTTATAGGATATGAGAGGAATAAAGATTATCAGTTAAAAGACCACAGCAAATCAAATGCCGACTATTATTTCTTCGTGTATATTAGTTTATTCCTTTTATTCTTTAAAAGTATTCTTTAGCAATCCTGTTTAAAAATGAAAGCTTCTTTTAAATTAAATTTAATACACCGTACTGAATCCTTTTCAGGTTAAATTGAAAGATGTGTGAATTTGTTCTTTGTGTTCTCTTAACAAAATCGTACTTTTCTTATATTTCATTTGTCTTATTGAATTACCATAAACGCATGAATATAATCAGCTCATTTCATTAAAAATATGCTTCTAAGGCAAACAATTTATAAAAAAAATAGCTGATTGTCACCATCATGGCTTTTTTAATCGACAATGATTTTTGGAGTCCAATACTGTAAGATATAATTCAGTTCAGTACCTCTAAAGGTTTTGAAATGTGGTACTAAAGGGGTGTGGAATGCTTTTCTTCTGTAGGTCTTTCACTTGCATTTAAAGAATTGAGACTGCCATTCGCTACTCCTGTTTTGATAACACCAAGCATTCCACCATTGTTTACAATATCTGTCTCGTCAACTCCACCAACTTCTTTCTTTGGTTCGTCATCATCATCATACAGATTTTTCAGTCTGGGACTCAAAACACACACCAGAACATCCGTAACACAACCTAAAAACACAAAACCAGCAGACACGCCATGTAGAAGGAATCGGAACTTGTCAGCATCATAAATCCAGCAATTACCTGTCTTTCCACAGCTTTCTTCCCAGACCAGACAACTAGCATCTGTTAAAGCTCCATATATCAAAGGGTATGGAATAAATGCTGAAAAAATGAACATCGTACGTTAATGAACTTTAGAATTGTGACTAAATACAAAATCAATATTAATAGCCCAGAAATCCATTTGAAAAATCTAAAAGTTCAAGATTCAATTAGAAATAGACATTTTCTTCAATCTAAATGACAATATCAGAAGGTATTAGAGCTAATAAATAACTTCTTACCAAGTAAAGAAAATACCCCAGATAATGCACCAAGAGCCAAACTCTTGTCTTCAGGATCAACACACCTGTAAAAATAAAAATATTTCAAACTATAGCAAAATGTATTCATAAAAAAAAGATAAACTTTGAAAATTAATATTGAAAAAAGTGCAACACTAAAATTTGTCGTTATCAATCAAAAGTTCTAATAGGAATCTTATGTGATTGCTTAATCCCTTCTCATAAAATGAGATGTTTAACATGTGCATGATATTACTAAATTTTTGTTAAGTCTGCAATAAAGCAAGAGAGCTATGTCTTTAAAAAGGCAAACAACTATTAGAAACGCTTCAAAATCTCAAATTTCCCTTACATTATTATAAGAATCAAAATAAAAATGCATATCAAATATAGATGTGCCACCAAACCAAGGAGTTAAATTAATTGATGTATCAATTGATTAAAAAGTAAAGTTGTTGCTTCAAGTATCAACTTCCATATTCCTGACGAAAGACAGTTGCAGGGATAGTTGTTGTGAATGATCGTAAAGTAGCAAGCTGTAAAGTATAAAAATTCCAGTTTCGTAATTTGAGAATCACAGGTTTGAAATTCGTGCCTTTCAAAACCCTGAATACTCCCAAGTATGCAAGTGTGACGCTTTGAAGGTCTCGCGCTTGATGCTAAAGTGATATGGAAATGAGGATAAAATGATGTCAGCTCGTGTGTCTCTCAGTCATCGATCACGAAAAAAAAATGTACAGTTTGAGTTTCCACTTTATAATTATGTAGTTTTTAAAGGATTGATCTGATTCGATTAACTAAAATCATTCGTGAAGCTGAAAGTGTATTTAGCATATCATATTTAAAATATAATCGATGTGTAAAAAAACATTAGCAGAAATATTTGCTCTAGTTCATTAATTTTAATCATAAATATCCTCTTAAAAAAGTAAATATGAAATCTACGATCGCAAATTTCAAGCTATCATGTGAGAACATTATTTTTTAGTCATTATTTATGTTAGTTTAAACCGGTTTGGGAAAAAAAACCACTTCTCTATTGGTATTCTCTCTCTCTCTCTCTCTCTCTCTCATATTATGTATTTATTTTAGATGATAAACTATTTAAAAATAAATTCGTAAACATGTTAATTTATATAAAAATTTTATGAAAATATTTTTGTAAACACAAACTGCTTTTTTGTAATTTCTCAGATCATCCATAAAGGATTAATCTTTGAACAGGAGTCAAATCTTTCAACGATTCCCACGTAAGAATGATTGAAGTGATATTTCTCCGTTTGAGAGAAAGAGAAAATACTTTTATCAAAACTGTTATTAAAGACAAGGGAAGTTTTTTTGAACATATTACAAAAATTAAATTATTTCGTTCCTTCCAGAAAAAAATTACATTCCATGAAACTAAAGCAGTTGTGATGTCATAGTTCTACGTCAGAGTTATGAAAATGCATCTGCTGTCAAAGAAGTATACGTAATAATAAAGCAATACTGGTAAAAGCAGGCAAAATAGTGTATGCGATTATTGAATATTGGCATTTATGTTGTATTCATTGCTTACGCAATTTCGAGCTACAATTTGTTGCATTCGTTAGAAGATATTGTATAATTAAAAACAGGATCATAATCTCACATAATAAAAACATTTTTCAATATTTTAAATGTAATAGAATTTTACATTTTACTGAAGTAAACTACAAATAAATGGCGAGCGAATTGGGTGGACCTATTCAGCTCATCTTTCCTCGAATCTAATACCAATCGTTGTCAAAGTTAAAATGCAAGCAAGAAATTATTTTTATTATGTGAATGGGCTTATTTTTACTCACAAAAAAACTTTCTCTCATTTTTAATCATAAAACTTACTAAACCCTAAATTCAATTTAAATTAAAGATATATTTCGAAAAAAATTAACATTGGATTAATCTAACTGCGTATGCATGAGGAAGGAAAAATATGCATAAATTAGATTGAAAATATGTCTACAATTTAGATGATAATTTGAGTACCAAATTTTATCAGCTTTGCTCATTACGTTTTGTAGTTATCTTCATACTGGAAACCACTCAGACAATTTTAATGAATGTATTTTAATTAAAATTTGGTAGAGTTTAGTTTGTTTTTATGGCGCAAGGACCAGATCTAAAATTTGGTAGAAGACTACACATAAGGTGCAGAAATTGTATATCAAATTTCATCCGTCCAACCAAAGTGATTTAAGTTTAATCAGGGTCACAAACTGGCAAAGTAACAGGTAGACATAATTGTAAAATGTGTTTGTTCAAACTTGGGGATGTCTGAAACGCTGAAATTCATCTATACCAAGAATTCGAAATTTTGGCAATTTCAATACTTTCTCTTTGTGCAATTTCATGTGCGAGAAACTAAGATATAACAATAATAAAAGATATTGTGGCAAAAATGTGAATATCTAATGCAGAGTGATGTGAGGTTGCTACCCAAATGCTCTATGTTTAGGTTACTTCATGATGAATACTTTTTTCAAAAATTCCAATGTAATAAATGAATCTAAAATGTAACTATTGATACAAAAAATTAATTTCTTTATACATATTATATTTTGTATCTAATTGTACACGATGTACTGCTAAACGTTATAGGAATTATGCATCCAGTTTTCTTCGGCACATTTTATTTAAAAACACAACATTTTAAACAAGATCTTGAAATTCTATGTATTTGCTTATAGATGGTGAGATATACATAATCACATTTGTAATAAAAAAGTTAACTTCGATGCAGAATTTTTTTTTTTTTTTGAAATTTTAAATTATGTTTGGTTTCATTTCATTATTTAAACTCTTATTTTAATAAAAATCTTCGGTTTGCTTTTGGCCTTTACTTTTCACTGAAATCATTGTTTAGTATCTTTCACTTTTTATTATTAATCTGAATATACTATTGTTTATTGTATTTTAATATCACTTTTATTCTTACAAAAGTTGTCAGAATTGAAATTTATATTTGAAATATTTATAACATTCAATTTTTATCTAAGCCATATATTTGACATGATATACACAAATGTGACTATATTTAATAATTAACCTCTAATAAATAAATTAATGAAATTAAAATTTTAATTGTGAAATCAAAATAGAGTAAATTAATACTTACCTAAGTGTAACTAAAGCATTTGCAACTCTTGCTGTAGAGGATACTAGTTTTCCAAGACTGAGAACCACTACAAATGTTATAAGCCATTGGCATTCAAATCCACAATAGCTTTTACTTGCATCTCCAGTAATAATATGACCAGTATTGTTGTGAACACATTTGCAATCCGTGAAAGTCTGAGAAAAAGTATCTAGATTTAAATACTAATTTTTATACATTAAATAATTAATAAATATTTTTTTAACTTTTTACCATCAAAACATTATTTTAATGTTTTGATAAACTTTTAACTATTCCATGGAAACATTAAATCTGACAAAGTCTTTATTATTACAAAATATTGCATAAATGTGATCATGAAAACCCTCCATTCAGAATTCAGGATGCCAATATAGCCAATTTGTTAAGCACACTGGTTTATGAAAATTTAAATTAATTTCTCTGTGAACACAATGTTTTTTTGTAAGTTCTGTGCAATTAGGCTGAGAATTTTTTGACACGTCTACGTACTGTCAAACTCAAACGTATGAGATCACAGATATTATGTTATAACGACACAATATCGATAAAGCACTGCCACTAGACAAAAGTCTACGGGTCAACATAGTTTGGTCAAGAGTTTCAGGATCAAAGTTTTCAATACACATTTACAATGTCAGATTATTATGCATATCTAACCACAAATATTCCAACGTAAAGATTTTTCTATTTCGCACAGTTTATTAACTATGCCTTATAAAAAATATCTTTATTTTATTAAGCGAAACCGAGTTTTATTGATGCTCTGCAGAACCAATTCTAGCACATTTTGAAGGACTTATTTATTTTAAAGTTGTAAACTCGTACACTTGTCTGTACCCTACAAGGAGATCCCAAGTCATTAAATTTAAATATACTTATCAATATAACTAACCTAAAATATGCATATTTAATCATTAAACCTTAATTACATATTGATGACATTTTTTTAAAATGTTTTTATATTTACTTGTATATAAACTTATAAATAATACAATTACATTCATATCGAATACAAAATATACTATCATTGCTGATATTTTCATCAACGCTTTCTTATTAGTTGATTAGTTAGTTTTTAATTTCCATTTTTATTGCCTTTGTACTTATTAAACGAATTATTTATTGAAAAACCTAATAAATAAAATATAAATCCTCCTTGCCTCAAATAGGATTTTTTTTCGATAGATTGTTAGTCGCACTGGTTTAAAGAATAATTTATATTTGAACTCAATTTTCATTTAAATGGGTTATAAAGTTCTACTCGCTTCAAATCTCCCCCCAACACAATATATAAATGTTATTTATCACAGACAGTTGATGAAATGCCTACATTTTATTATATATTTAAGCATATTTAAACATACGAATTTTTAAAATATATTATTTTCATTGTCTATAATAACTATATTATTTTCATTGCCTATTTCATTCTCTATTTTCATTGTTTGAATATAGTACTATATATTTCTATTTAGTACTACATTCTTTTCTTTGTATTCTATAAATATTTGATACAAATCTTCAAGTTATTTCATACTTCACCTGTTTTTCACTTGCCACTGCAAAAAAAAGGATAGAAATATGTGAAATATTAATAGTTTCTTGTTTTGCTTCAAAAATGCCAGCGCCTTCTACAAAATATCAAACTTCGAACCATTATTATGCATTAAATTTCGAACCATTACCACGCATAAGTCGAAAAATGCTTAAAATATACCTGATATTTTGGATGATGAAATAAAATACAAGTTAAATTCTAAATTTGAAATTGATTTTTCTGGTAATAATTGTGAGTTGTAGTAAGCTGAGAAGAAAGTGTGCTTTGTTCAAGACACTTCGCTACAAATATTTCGAACTATTATCTACGCATCATTGCAGCCTCTATTTTTTTCATCGAATGATAAATTTTATTAATGCTGGAAAAACATCAGAAACATTAAATGCCATAAGCCTAGATTTCTTGAATATATGCGTTATTTCAGCGAAGGTTCAGTAAATGATAAATTTCGCAGCCATATAGTAATAATAGTCACGAAAAAATTAGGATATAAGCAGTTATCAAAATTATTATATGAGCAGATTCATCTAACATTAAAGTTCCTTATTCTTACTCTCATCTTATAGTTTGCCTTTTATTTGTTTTACTTTGCAAGGTTTATGGGCATGTGCAATTATGTAATTTCCTGTTTTTATAGTTCCTGCTAACAAACACATCTGTTAAGTCAAAAAACTTCGTTAGATAACACATAAAAAGCAGCTTAGACTGATGGATACACTGATCAACATTTTGTATTTCTTATGTTAAACAATTGAATGTTGTAATAGAAAGGTTGGTGAGGATCAAGAGAGTCCATTACCTTCATGAGTAGGGTTTATTATTATTTCACATCTACAACTCAATTTTCGAGGCATGGAGTTTTGACTTGTTATCTTATTTTTATTAAATTGGTTAGATTTTAAAGAATATACGAAGAGATACTCTGAATGTTATAAATAGAGTAGGTATTTTAGAATTCAAATTGAGAAAAGGAATTTAAACTTGGAAAAACTTTTTCTTATTATTAACTCTGACAATTAGATGGATTCACGTATAAATAAGATCAATGATATTTAATCGATTTACGACATTTGAATGATTTCATTCATTGAAATCAAGTATCACACACATTCATTGCAGCAAAACTTTTGTTTATTTAAATTTTATTAATTTTCATATTAAAAGTTTGATTAATACTTTATTAATTTCCAAAATAAAATAACAGCGTAAGTAAATTATTGGAAATCCATAAAATGTATACAAAATTGAAACCTTTTGCAGTCGTTGATAAGAAAAAAGTACAATAATCTTAGCTAATACAAAACAAATTAGCTTCTTCAATTAGAGGATGAACCTTGTAAGTCTATTGGATTTTTATTCTAAATTTTCAACAAACTACTCAAAAATGTACTCCTTTAAGTGTTATGTAATAGGATCATTCACTTTTTCTCAAAATTAGCAAATACTTCTTCATTTCTCATTTTTTTAAATTTATTTAGAATTTTATTTGAAAATGGAAGATTCATATTACTAATGAATGTTAAATTTGATAAGAAATATGAAATATTATATACACTACAGAAATAGTACAGGATTTTTTTTTAATTCTATAATTAAAGAACAGTAACAAAAAAGATGAATTCTTATTCATTTTTACTTTTTATTTCTCATTACATTAGTTGTTCTTTTCTGCAAATTAATAAGGAAGTTCTCTTCCAGATGGAGACACTGATATGACGTAATATTTTGGATATATTATAACGAAAAGGGATTATTAAATTCAGGAAATATTAAAATGCTACATGGTCAACAGGAATACACATCGTACAATATTTTCCCAATTCATTAAAGAACTGAACTGAAAATAGGCTTCCGAATTCCATCTTTAAGGACTTATAAGCAAGTAGTCAAGTAAATCGCTGTGTTAAACCGTCATGATTGCATTATCAATCTGTCTCTAAAAATAATTTGTCTGTATCATTGTAGTTGGTTTAGAAATGATTTCGAATTAATGGATTTGAATTCGAAATAATTTATCATATTTATCTTAGTTTAAAAATGGAAAATATTAGTCGATGCAGTTCCTAATTTTCAGTCACATTTATTTTAAGAAATTGCGAATGTCTTTTTCCCATTTCTCTCAAACTTTAAAAGTTGATAATCACGAAATTAATTAATGCATGTTTATAAAATTAATAACAAATCAACTTGTTGAAAATTAAAAATTTCTAGAACTTCCAGAAAAATTTCTGCTGTACGGAGATCTTATTTATTCATTTTAGAATTCTTTTTTTTTTCCCTTTAGACAAGATTCCCTTAGCAGCGCGTGCGGAAAGTGTTAACAGGTAACCAGGTCACTAGCGTTGACAAATAATCTAACTCGACAGCGGAATTGGACACTGCTGCTATGCTTTGATAAAAACCGATTTTAAAAAAAGGAAGTATTTGTTTGATCTATTTATTGAAGTTGTGATATCATTCAGTCAATTTGTACGTTGATACTCATTTCTGGGTTATCGTAATTGACACTTTCGAAGCATCTAGTTAAGTTTATTTTATCATTCCTAAAAGTAATTAGGTTTTGTATACAAAAAAATGCTTATAACATTTTATTCATAAATGTCTATAACTTTTATTTAACATGCTGAATGCAGAATGAGTTTGGAAATGATTTGTCTGTGGCGCAACGATACGTTGTTTATTATGCGATACCTATAATGTTGGAACAGTATTCCCAACCAATAGGTTACAGTGCATAATCATGTTTTAATTAATTTATTTGTCGTTGGTCATCACAGATACATGAAGAATCCCGTGACCAATTGAGTGTCGGTTATCTGTGACCCTCATAGCATAGTATTGCATTGCATTGCGATATGTCAAAAAAATATCATGCCAATTAAATCTATGCATTTCTCCTTTTGAAAGCTTGTAATTAAAGCCACGACAAATATGAAAGGAATGTTGGAAAAGAATAGAAAAATACGACGATTTTATAAAATGCGCTTTAAAAATTTCAAAGTAACTATAAAGGACAATTATAAAAAACTGTACTAAAAATGCGTAACATAAAGTAAAGACAGTGTTGGTTAACTCTTTATTTATTTGAAATGCTTTAATATTACACATCGCAATGAGCGCAAACAATAGGCTTTTTTGTATGTATAAATAAAATATTTGTATGTGTTTTATACAGAATTTAATTTTGCACAGGCTTCTACGCACGTTGGTGATAATAAAAAACTAAGCATTGACATTTATTCAAATTATGTAATTCTAGAAATCTGGACATGACGGCCATTACTGACACACACCGTCAAACAGTACCAGTCGGATGCTGGTTAATGTTGCTCTCGAAGGCATTGAATGTGTTAAATGAAATTTTTATCGAAGTAGTAGAGAATCTTTTCAATTGGATAACAATGTATTTATTCAGTGCTTTCACTTCCATAAAGTGCCAGCTTAAATCTGAAGCTTGTTGTTTCTGCTTTGTTATTCAAACTATTTTAATTTTAATATTCACTAATAAGGATTTCATTTTATGTTCTATGCAAATATTAGATCATTGTAATAATGATTTTTATATTTTTAAAAATTCTAATCAGGCCCAATATTACTGCTTTTTCTAATTTGTGTACTCAAGCAAAAACTGATATTTGAAAATATATAAATTTCTTGACATTTTCATATGTAATGATTGGCTGTTTTGTGATAAATATTTTTAATGTTAATTTTCAAAAAGGTCATAATAAATTCCAAGTAACATTATAAAAATAAAAATTAAATTAAAATTATTAACTGACTTATCAAATAAATTCTTTCCTTAAAATAGATTCTTTCAATTATTATTAGAATGATTAACGATATAAATTTTAAGAGCGATTGGTGAATTAGAATCTAAATGAAATATCAAAATTTTATCTTTATCTTACATGTAATAATGTTTTCTTTAAGATAATTTTAAATAATAAATGTACATGAAGTATAAAGCAAGGTATTTGTTTTCAATTGTATTAGGTTGGTGCGTATGAAATGTCGGATTCTCTTTACATGCGGACGTTTGTCTCCCTGTTTTCGTTATACTTTTGTCTTTGGCATAACCTCATTCATAGTCGTATTGTCCATTGCCAGAGACTCATTTCAGCAAAATAGGTCTTCCCTTTAGTTATTTCTTTTGAGTTTATTGCCGATATGAATTCTGCCGACATTCGCGTCATTTTCTTATATGAGTACAAACTTGGTAATAGTGCTGCAAAAGCTGCACGCAACATAAACCAAGCGTTTGGAGAGAATACGGTTAACGATCGGAAAGTGCAGCGTTGGTTCGAAAAATTTCGGACTGGCGATTTTTCACTGCAAAATGAACCGCGCGGAAGACCCAAAACGTCTGTGAAGAATGATGACCTGAAGGCTCTAGTGGAAGCGGATCCAGCCGTATCCACGAGGGAACTTGCTATCAGGATGAAAGTTGACCATACAACGATATTGAGACACCTTTCTGAGATTGGCAAGGTTAAGAAGATGGACAAGTGGGTACCGCACGCACTGACAGAGCGAAATAAGCTGGAACGAACTGGAATATGAAGTTTTGCAGCATCCACCATATTCACCGGATCTTTCGCCGACCGATTTTCATTTTTTCAAGCATTTAGAGCTGTTTTTAAGGGGCAAACACTATGAAAATGAAGACAGTCTAAAAAACTCGATATCAGAGTTTATTAATTCTAAAGACCAAAATTTTTTTAAGACAGGCATCTACGCTTTAAAATCTCGTTGGGAGAAGTGTATTGAAGCGAATGGAGCATACTTTGATTGAATAAACAGCTTTTGAAGAAAGATATGCAGTTTTATACAATCACTTAAGAATCCGACATTTCATACGCACCAACCTAATATATTAAATAGAAAGGCTGTTTCTTATATATTTTTTAAACAGTTATCTTAATATTTTTAAAATGGCAACTTATTTTTGCATATTATAGAACATACCTCTTTTTTCCCCGTTTTGTTATATCCTGTACAACCAGCATGGCAAGGAGAGAAGTAGGTAGATTTTCCATCTGGTCCACACACTGGAGTATATACTTTTGTAGTGCAAAGACAGTCTTGGTTACAGTCGTTTTGAAGATTGAAGCTAAAATGAGTAAATTATACTTTTAGACTAATGGAATAATTAAATAAAATTTGTGAATATTTGCTACTCTGTAAACAATTATTATGACTACAATAAATGATGAAATATTTTTCTGATAAGTAAAAGTTATCTGATAAGTAAAATAAGCTGCTCATTTTGATGATGCATTTATAACCGAGAAGGAAGATTTCAAGATTTTATAAACCAATAAAGGCTTAATATTTAGAAATCAAAAGAAACGAAAAGGTTTTTTTTTTATTCATGATCTTTAGATTAATATAGTTTATTCTAGAAATGAATTTAATTTATCACAAATCAATTTCCACAATGATATGCAAGTTTTTTCTCTTGGTTTCGATAAGAGATAATAAAATTGACTTGGATAGATCTGTTTATATTGATGAGATAAAGTAATTCATCATAATGCAGACTTATTTATATTGATTTATAGAATACATTTTTTACTATGGAATACTCTAAATCATCTTTATATGAATTAGTATTGACAAAGTTCAAAGAATGAACGCATTTACCACTCGATTAAAATAATACATACAAAATGCCTTCAAAAATGCTTTTTTGTTAAAACATTTTAATAATAATATTCGCATAAGTTAGCTGTTTTTTTTTAAATTAGTGAAATATATTTAAAATAAAAAATAAAAAAATAAACTAGAAAATTACATTTTGTAGCAAATAATGAAATGCATATATTTCACTGCATTATTTTATTCCGTTCTAAAACTAAAATTTTCAAACGATATTTTTTAATTGATATTTGAAAAATAATTTGAATTCCAAATAATAGAATTAAATAGTTATTTTTAAAAATCACTCGCACGCAACACCACTTTTTAGAATTTAATTTCTATTAACACATTGTGTACATTTTGCAGCGGAATTATAATGAGAACGGGTGTTTTAGGCGTAAATTTAGTTATTCAGTTAAATCTCAATAGATCGAAAATTATTAAATTTTTTAACCAACTTTTCGTATTTTATATTGAAATACATAAACAAATATATAAATAACAACCATAAGATTTTTGTAAGCAAAACAAATTTTTGTGGATAAACTTATAGTATCGTAAATATGAAAGATCAAATAGAAATAGTAGTATACAGTTTAAATTTTTTCGAATTATGTTATATATAAACATTTTTACATTGTAAAAAAAGAAAAGAGCAATAGTAAAACTGATCATGTTTTACAGTGTGGTAACGTTCAAAGCATTTTCCTCTATGAAGATAACACACGTCAAAATTGACTCATTTTCGCAAGAATAAATAAAAAGTTAATTTTAAATCTAAATTGATTTTTTAATCAATTTTCCGGTTCTGTGGTTCCGCATCGACTGATATAAAAACTAGTTTTTATTTGTCAAACTTTTCCCAGAATCTATCTGGTAGACAAAAACATTCGGCTTCTTTTTCCTGTATATACCGTTATTTTTGTACGCATAAACAAACCATGTTGTTTCACTAACCCGTACTAGTACGTGACACGCGCCCAGTATGAATCGTGAGAAAACGTACGCGTCCCGCATACAATGTGTAAACTGATCTCCAAAAACTAAAGTACAAAAAATTTAAAATGCACATTTTAAATCAATTTCAAATAAAACTTTTTGGGATTATCTAAAACAGTTTTTGAGCAAATTTAATTGAACTTGCTATATCGTGTGCACAAGAAAAGAAAATTTAAGGCACTCAATTGTTATTCAATAATTGATAATGTGTGGATAAACCTGTATTTTTAAATATAAAAAATATGCAAAAAGTAAAATAATCAAAACAATTTTATTTTTTTAATTGAAACTGTCAAATAAAATCTGACTGTCAATTTAGATCTCTCAGAGTCTTAATTTTATTTTAGTATTTACCTATCCACCTGTTTTAAGCTAATGTAATCATTTCGATATAGAACGAGTTAAATACTTTAAATTCGATAGTAAATTTTTACACAAGAAATATTTTAAATTAGAGAACGAGTTTAAAGTATAAAACGAGTTAAATACTTTGAATTCAATAAGACTCAAAATTTATAGAAATTTATCAAAACTTTAAACTAAATACGCTAATGAGAAAGATGTCAACCTATTTAGATTACGTAATTAAAAGTAATAAACTAAGAAATAGACGAATAAAAAAGGTTGACTTATGGTTACGCCCAAATTTCAATACTGTATCATATATTGAACTAAATCTATCAAGTAGCAGACGGTCTGTAATTATTCATATATTTATTTCAAAGTTAACTCAAAACATTCATGATTTAGAAAATAAGTGAAATATGATTTGATGTCTTTACAACCTAATTTCGAATTTGAAACCAATTTTAATTCCAAAAGTTTCAAAAAAAAAGAGATGTTTAAAATATATACAGCCTCAAATATTCTTTATTCACTGTATAAAGAATTAATTGCCTTTGATGACCAACGTTTTTTTTTTGTTCAGAATTTCAAAGGTTTTTAGCTGTTATTCTATTAATATGGAATTCGTGTATTTAAATTCTCTTCGTTCTGAATGAGTCTGAAAAAAAAGGAGTTTAATAAAATCATCAGCTACAAATTTTACTTACGTTAATGTAAGCATAATTATTAATGAATAGTTTAATTAAATATATTAAGTAAATAAAACATATGATAAGAGATAAAATAGGTTGTGAAAATCTAATTTGAATTTAAGATACAAGGGAAATAGTCTTCTTTTATAATCTTAATTTTATAATTGGCAAAAGCATTCGAATGAATGATTTGACGGAGCAATGGAAGGAATTTTAATTTCACTTTGATAATAGAAGTATTTTTACATATTTTATACTATACATTAACATAATTTAAGAAATAATTTTTAAATTTTGAATTTGCAGTAAATAGATTCTTATTTTATATTTTCGAAAATATAGATAAAAAACACTAAAACAATGATTAATTTTTAATTAACTTATTTTTTAACTTGCTTTGGAAACATTAACAATGAAATGTTTGTATTAAAGATCGCTTATGTCAAATTTCATCAAAATGGGGCAAAAAGCATAAAACTAAAAAAAATGTATTTTTATTTAAAAAATATATCAATTAACGTTTAAAAAAATATTTTAATGTTGTGATTAATCGGCTTTTATTAATAATAACCGATAAAAGTAGCTAATTGATTAATCACTTGAATAATAACCAATAAATTTAAATAGTTAATTGATAACATCGGATTGTTATAATTAATAATAATTAACCGTATAAAGCCTATATATAAAAAAGTCTTATATCATTAAAATATAGATATATATCTAAGAGTAATCCCGAATGTCAGCAGAGTTAATTCCTTTTTATAGGTAATTTCAACAAGTTAACACTTGTATAAGCTAGAGTAATCCAGAATGAGAGAATTAGTTTTTATAAACAATTTCAAAATATTAACAATTTTATAATGTCGAATTTTCTCGAATTTCAGTAGAATTAAACCGCTTCCATTGGCAATTTCAATATAGCAAAAGTTTCATTCGTTATTATAAGACAAATTAGAATGCAATGAGATAGACATAGCGATTCTAAAAATCATTATGATGCTTAATTCCGATAAGTGATAATATTAAGTATGGTAGTTTAGATAACTACAATATGAACTTGAATAAATTATATATTTCCAACTCTTGATATTGAAATTTATCGAGTCAGGGACAACCCTAGTTATTGCATTGTGTTACTAGAGAAACAAAATATCAGAATGTCATTTTATAGATTGTTGAAATTGTACTTGACATTGTTCCGTCTTAATCGATTTTTAAAAAGTTACTTATATGCTTCACTAAATAACAAATCATTTAGGATGGACAAATTCCGTACTCTGGCTGCGTGATCGAACTAGTGCCGGTCATCTCTGGCACAGGGCATGTGATGATCATGCATAGGATGAGGGCGATGAAGCTGAATGATTCCGCAATGACAATGCCTCCCGTCATCACTCTTGGCCTTGGCTTGAATTTCCTTATTGCGATCCCTCCGAAGAGGATACCCAGCTGCATTCCGACCAAACCGGCAGGGCCTGCGAATAAAACGAATTCAGAAGGATTAAGGTCAATTTCACTGCCTCATCCATCATGAAGTTTCATTTCATTCCTTTCGGTTCATTATTTACCTGGAAAAAACGTTTAATTTTATCTGCCCAAACATTGTAACTTAACGTTTACCAACCTCTATTAAATTAGTAATAATGCTTGCTTATATTCCACGCTTATAATGCTGGCTTATATATGCCACGTGTATTATAAAATGCTTGCATTTTATAATATACGTGGCGACTAAAACTTAACTTTCCTTCTTTAGAAGATATTTACGCTAAAATTGATGATAAGATGAGGATTTTCCTATCAGGAAATAAATATTTCGCATAAGTAAAAGTCATTAGAAGATCGATTCCTTAAGAAAAGAATCCAAAAAGTATTTTTGTGCAAGAGCAAGTCAATACCTTGAAAGTATTGTACATCATCAAAACCATAAAACCAATTAATAAAATATTAAATTCAGGGCATCCAATATTATATGTTATCCACTTCTATATACAGCACATTGTCAAGTACCTGGCGTAATGTGGCGGAAAGGAAACCGGATAGCAAAAAAGTCGGATAGACTGGTGCTCTGTGATCTCATTTATTTGCACAAAAATACCAGAAGACAACGATTTTGTACTGTCATAATTCGTATTTCCTTACTTATCACTGAATAGTAAGCTCTCCCTTTATCTCAAACCATGTGAAATGTGTATTTACGAATAATGTATGTACTATGCAGTTATAATCAGGAATAATGGTAACAACTAAGGTTCATTACACAGTGACGAAACAATGAACGCAGGGCAGGCCTGTGAATCATAGTAGATACCCGCTTCCAATACTTCTAATGTTACCAATGCAACTCTGTGTTTTCTCCATTTAATTACGATAAAAGAAAACTAGGCCGGATAGTCACGAATCGTATACTTGGGAATGTACTCAATGGAGTTTTTTAATCACTTGTATGTTAAGGAAAATATGCTTTTGTCATATCCCTTCTGAACACTTAATTATTAACAACTTTTCAATTCTAATTTTTACTAATCGATGATTTCGTTACTATATAGGAGATAATTTTTATTTGATATACCTTTTAAAAATAATTTTCTAGTCGCACAAACTCCGACTTCATATGACTTCTAATTCTCGTGAGCTATTCTTTTTACTGTAGATTGGAAAAAAAAAATGAACGGACAAATTCCTTTCTAAAACTATACCGCTTACCGTATTCGGTTCATTACAGTGCTCCCGCCATATCATGGACAAAAAAATCATATTATATTATATATATATATATATAGCGATGTTCATGGCATCATACCTTTCACGATGTCTTCAAACGCAGGAGGTTTTGTTATGTTTATCTTGTAATATTTGCATTAAATTTCATAGTTGTCTGTCAAAACCTCAAACCGCATGTTTAAAATTCAATGATTTTAGCTCTATCACTGAATTTTATTTTCATTTAAACTCAAAACGGGTACACTACCCACTCCAACCTGAAAGGTCACGTGTGTTTCTCAGATATACTATTATAAAATGTCAGTTTTAAAGGGTTAAATTTAAATTTAAATTAGACAAATGTTTAAAAGTACAACAATTTGTATTTTAAAAAGTAACTGAAAAAATGTGATTATAGAATACAATAAATAAATGAAAAATTACATTAATGACTTGAAAAAGTAAACTGATTTGAATGAAATACATTTTACATTTGTAATACAAAAGTATTAGAGATAAAAAAAATATTGAAATTTGAATTTAAAAAGCAAAAACTCCCTTCATTTTGCCATTGTATTTAGATGCAAATCTTGTACCTGTATCTTGTAATTGTAGTGCGCATGTCATTTAGTTTGTTTTTCCCTCATGACATGTTGTTTACATCATCGAAACCTAATTCTGCGTTTTTGTTCAATGCTCTTTAATTTTAGCTCGTTTTGTAAAGCAACTTCCTGTTTTCCCTCCACTTATTTTTTTCGTGTTTTGAATATTTCCTACTAGATGTTCTTTACTGTTTTTTGAATGATTTAGATTCTGATTGCTACTACATTGTTTTCTTGACTACAAAGAAGATACAGCAAAAATTTGCATCGTCACGCGTGTATCTTTCATGCAACCAACAAAATTCCACCGTTCTATTAATACCTTGAAATGCAAACTTTGGCTATCAGTTTGACAAAAATAGAATACCCAAAATCATGCTTAAATAACACCTCATTAAAAGATGAAAAATGATTCATTTGAACAAAAATATTTATATATCTTTCATTTTAAGCTGTTATTTACCTTTTTTTTATATTGATTCATTCAATTAGTGATCCAACCTAACAACTGACTACTTGTGTGATTAACTACAGAGACTATTTTTAAATGAGCACGGTATTGATGTATGGCTTTAAAAAAATACTGAAAACCCTTTATATCTAATTTTTAACCAAATACATTAAAAAAATTTCAATTTTTTAATGAAAAGCGTGCAGCTCTGAAATTTAGATTTTAGAGCATACAGAAACTAATCGTACTTGATAAATGCCTTAAAAATACTTTTTTTGCAATTCAAGGACATAATAAATCCTGTCCTAAAGATTTCCGAAATCTATGTTTTAACAAATATTTATATTTGCACTGAAAACAGCAATGAAGTTATTTTAAAAGAAAATCAACTTGACCCTTTGTGGACTTGAATTCTTTAGAATTCGGTTTTACTATAATTTTAAATGACATGAATACAATGTCATTTTTGTAGGTCAAATTATCATGCATATGTACTCTCTGGCAATTTTTTATAGCATCAATCAATAAATTTGTTTTGCTTTTTTGGATACATTTATTAATGCATTTTATTTTACCTTTTAAGAAGTGCTCTATTAAATAGCAAAAATATCTATTAAATTACAATTGCAGCACTCCCATGTCTTTCATGAAATAAATGTACACATGAACATCGAAATCATTCACAAATCTGCAGTTTGGGCATATGTAAAATCTCTACATCATAGTAAATAAATCGTAGTTTCCTCGTTTGCGCATATGTAGTCTCTACATCATTACCAATCTTGTTTTTCTCGTTTGCGCATTTGTAAAGTCTTTATATTATTGCAAATAATGTTAGTTTTCTCGTTTGCGCATATCTAAAATCTCTACATCATTGGAAATAATCTAGGTTTTCCCGTTTGAGCATATGTAAAGTTTCTCTATCTTTGCAAATAATTTTAGTTTTCTTCTCTTGATTGTACCTTACATTTTGAATTGATGCTACTCTGGGTAGTTTAAGTTTGCTTTCAAAAAATATTATGTAATCTAGATTTAAATGGATAGTAAAAACTTGGCATTCATCAATAAATTATACTTTCTTTTAGCCATTATGTTATTTCCAATCGGTGACATCTGTCGCAGCCAAGAAAGTTAAAAACAATCCAATTTAAAACATCCACTTAATTTTATTTCTGTTGAAAGAAAAATCAAATAGATAGCTCATCTCTTTACACTTCAAAATAAAACCTTCCCAAAGGATACATTTATTACGAATAGAGTATAAAAAAGCTCACTATTCAAATGACGTACAGAACTTTCATTTGACCTATAGTAACAAGTTATATACATACGTTCAGTAAATTGAATTCTAAAAATGAATTCTTGTCACATGCTCGGTTTTGAGACAATAAAATATTCAAGAAAATTGATTGTCCCACTGCATTTAGAATTGATGGCCCAATTCATGTCTTGAAGGCGGGAAATATGCTTGCAACAGAAATACGTCCGTATTTAGAAGGAAAATTATAGAAATTGATGAAAGAGAATTTGCATGAAGGTCATAAAGATATAGATATATATATTCTGAATATAGGATGCCAACCATTGTGTAACAGGTTTTATTATTCTCTTCAATAAGATTTAGTGATTATTAAAGGAGATACTTATTTGGTAGAATTTATCTACATGAGTCAAGGCGAAAATGACGTAAATCATAGGAGTTTTTTTTTGTTTGTTTATTTTTATGTGAAGAAATATTTCCTTTGTTAAAATATGAAGTAAACAGCGATAGAATATTCTAAGGTTAAAATCAAAGAGACTGATTTAATAAACTTGATTATATGAAAATACATTTCATTATCTAATGATTCACACAATATAACCTCTAATCTGTGTATTTAAGCAAGTTAAGAATTTATTTTCTGCTAATTATAGAAAATTTTCTTAAGCATCTTTATATGTTTCTATATAAAATAATTGAATTATATTATTACTATAACATTGTAAATAAATAATCTTTTATTTCGAAAATATTTAGATTTATTTGAAAGCATTTCATTTAAATATAAATATATAAAACTAGTATTGTAGGATTTATCTGCTTGCATTATCATATTAGCTCTGATGGAAAAAAAATTCAATGAAATTTCAAAAAGAAAGCAATTAAATTTTTTAATAATATTCACACTTTCTTAAGAAGTTTTCTTAAGGCAGTATGTGGCCGTGAAATTGGAGAATGCTTAACAAACTATTGATTCCAGGATGGCATGTCAAATTATAAAAACTGCTACAGAAACATACCACGGAGTTGATGGGTGAAACGATTTGAAGGAATATGCAAGTTGTTATACACTGAAGTGACAAAAGTCATGGGATAACTGTTAATATAGTGTCGGTCCTCCTTTTGCTCGGTGAAGTGCAACAACTCGACCTGTCATGGAGTCCACAAGACGTTGGAAGTCCTCTGCAGGAATATTGAGCCATGCTGTATGTACAGACGTCCATAATTGTGAAAGTGTGGATGGTGCAGGAGTTTCGGCACGAACGGACCTTTCGATGATGTCCCATAAATGCTCGATGGGATTCATATCGGGCGATCTAGGTGGCCAGATCATGCACTGGAATTGTCCGGAATGTTCTTCAAACCAATCGCGAACAGTTCTGGCCAGGTGACATGGCGCATTGTCATCCATAAAAATCCTATCGTTGTGTGGGTACGTGAAGTCCATGAATGGCTGCAAGTGATCTGCAAGCAGCTGAACATAACCATTTCCAGTCAATCATCAGTTCAGTTGCACCAGAGGACCGAGTCCATGCCATGTAAAAACAGCCCACATCATTATGCAACCACCACCAGCTTGAACAGTGCCTTGCTGACAGTTTGGGTCCATGGCTTCGTGGGGTCTGGGCCACACTCGAACTCTACCATCAGCTCGTAACGACTAAAATCGTGACTCATCTGACCACGCCACGGTTTTCCACTAGTCTAGAGACCAGTCGATATGCTCACGAGCCCAGGAGAGTCGCTGCAGGCGATGTCGTGCTGTCAGTAAAGGCACTCGAGTCGGTCTTCTGCTGTCATAGCCCAAGGAAGACAAATTTCTCCACACGGTCCTATCGGACACGTCCCTCGTACGTCCCACATTGATTCCTGCAGTTATTTGACGAAGTGTTGCGTGTCTATTAACATTGACCATTCTACACAGACGTCGCCGGTCTCAGTCGTTAAGTGCAGGTGGTCGCCCATTGCGCTGTCCATGATGGGATGGGATGCCTGAAATTTCATACTCTCGGCACACTCTTTATACTGTGGATCTCGGAATGTTGAATTCACTAACGATATCCGCAATGGAATGACCCATGCGTCTAGCTCCAACTAACATTCCACGTTCAAAGTCTGTTAATTCTCGTCGTGCCGCCATTAATCAAGAAAAACCTGTTCACATGAATAACTTGAACACAAATGAAAGCTCTAGAAAACAAACTGCGCATTTATACTTTTTCGCTGCAATACTACTGCCATCTGTATATTTGCATATTGCTATCCCATGACTTTTGTCACTTCAGTGTATGTAGCGTGTCAGCTTTCTATACGTGTTAATTTTATGGTTTTGCCATGAACGATATTCTTTGAAATTCATTTTTACATGATGTCACGGGAAGAATTTTAGATCTAAAATATCTAATTGTTTCAAAAATATTTCAAAGTTTAAAGAACTTTTCAGTTATATTAGTAAGCTGAACTAGATGTGATATGTACATTAGCCAGAGAATTATGCGTATAAACACATAGTATTTACCGAAGAATAACAAAAAGCATATTGAATTGATAATATTAATTTCCTTTTTATTTATTTTATTCCTTACGTATTATATTTCAATTACAATTTTTAAAATGTAACACTGATTGTTTTTTAATTAACTTAAAAATTAATGTTACCAGAAAACTTTTGCATATAAATGTAATCAAAGTGTACTCGCAATTCAAATTCTAACATTCATGTAAACACTTTAAAGCAAGTCAATAAAATTAAAATACCACATTTTCAGATATCTTAAAAGATAAACTGACTTCAATCAAAATTTATTTTTAAAGAAAAGAGATCCTCCTGTGGAAAAGATATTATCTTAAAACTAAGGAATGGAGGCAAAACTCTGTAATTGAAAGAATGTATTCTTCTATCCGAATACTTATGATTAATTATAATTCATCGAGATTTGTTATTTCAAAATCTTCTGACGGACTTCCATCTAAGCTGATTGCCCTTCAAAAAGATACATTTTTCAGTCCGAATGTCTTAATACAATAATTACTGCCTTTCAAACTAGTAATAGTAATTTGAATAAGTTCCAATTTCAATTAATTAATAATTATCTATTGTCCTTAATTAATTCCTTAATTTATTCAAGGAATTAATAATAACTTATTAATTCCTTGTGCTAGAAGATATGGATATGAATTGTATTTTATGCAATACCTGAATAAAGACTGGCTTTGGAAGCTGACTGCTTAAACTGCATTTCCATATATTTCGGTAATAATACATAATATCCAACGATTCCATTTAATCTTAGAACTCCTCCTAAATAATGGCAAATCAGAATTGGATTCTTGCTCAAACGTTTCATGGCTTTCCACATGTCTGGAAAAAAAAAATTTTAAAAATTTTATTACACAATATTAAATTATAGCACTAAATTCAAAACCTTTTCGAAGCAAAAATGTTATTATAAGTAAATGAAAAATTGTAGATTATGATCATGCAAATTATTGAAAGTATTAAAGTACTAATATTAATCAAAAAACTAATCTCAGTGATGAAATAGAGAAATTGCATGACCGGAAATGCATCTAGAAATGTTTCGCTATTAATAAGATATTAAACCAGAATTGATTATATTTTAAATTAACCTTAAGATGCTGTCTTTCCATATTTTGAAGTATATTCAATAATTTCAATCCATTTTGTGGATCCCGATTATTTACTTTGCGTAAACTTTTATTCTCCTATGAACTCATAATCCTATTTTTTTCCAGTCCCAAACAGTTCTTAGAATGTAAAAACATACTATTAAGGATTTCCAATCCTTCGGGTTCGTTAGTGTAGTGAGTGTATGGTGTGACATAACACAATCAGCCGAGGTCAGTAGAAAACAACGACGACATTTTATTTACACGAAGACAGAACAGCACAAAGACGATAAATATTTACAGTCTAGACGGACACACAGCCGCACATAATAACAACAGTATCCCGTAAGTAGAAATCCGGTAGTATTAATTTCCACAGTACACAGAGTGATCAGACAGAATTCAGCAGGAGAGGGGATCTTCAGAGCCTCGCTCTACAGTCTCTCCAGAGAGCTTAAACTTCTCACTGTCCCTCTCTTAGCTATATAACGATCACAAGATTGACTACAGGACTAGACGCTACTTCCTCAATAGACAACAAGGCACACTGCTCAGTTCAGCACTAGCTTGACTCAGCCGTTGCTTCTCTATCTTTTCAAAGACTCTTTACTTATCGCCGATTCCGACTACTAAACACCACCATCCAATCCACCACTATCCCTGAGTTCATGATAACTCCAAGTTGAGAGTACCGGCTTCTTATAGTTCTAGGCTAGTCAGGGTGGACGTATCTCGGTTCCTTATGGACAGGTCGACAAAATACTCGAAGTTTCGAGAATTGTTCATTTTGTCGCCGAAGTAACGAATTCGTCGCCAAATGATCATCAAGCTCTGGGGATCAATGAGGCAGCCTCTAATACAGATTACTGTAAACCAGTCTTTCATATGATGACACTATCCATGCTGGAAAGCAAAATTACAGGTTTGTAACAAATTTTCGACTAAGAAACTGAAATCAGTTTGATTATTTGTTTTTAGTTTTGATTAAGTAAAGCAATATTAAGAAACGCAGATATGAAAAAGAGTTCAATCAAAATATGCCATGTTCGTATGTCAGGTGGAAATAAACTTACTAGCAGTTTGACTGATTGTTGGCTTTTCCACTATATTTTTTTCCTTGAAAGTATAAGTTTCTTTCTTCCATGTATTTATCTCCTAAAGAACTTACTCAGAAGGGAGAAGTGCCAAGCAGATAAATGAGAAACCGACTTATAAGAGAATTTTTACTTATTTTGGCATAGAGAATGATCTGAGGTCGAACTACTTTCATTCTATTAACCGAATGCACTTTTTATTGGAATAGTTTGGTGAATGATTGGTGAAGATAGTCCTTCCTTGGTCACCATTGTGAGGTATAGGTCATAGAAATGTAGTCAATGAAATCTACCCACCCCTGCATCCATAGATGAAACCTCCATGGGCATTCCTTTAAGATTTCCTCCATTCAGAAAACTAGTTTCCTGTGTTTTGTTTATATCATTTAGAGTTGGCAACAGAAACTCGTATAGCTCAAGTGCATTCTACTAGTGATGCTGGCAACAGCATCAGGGGGCGTGGTGGCTTGGTCGTAAGGTCTTGACTTCGCAACCGGAGGGTTGTAGGTTCGAAGCCCGATTCCACGAAAAATCCGCCTTGTAAGCGGGTCTGCTGCACGCTAAATCCGTTGGGAGCCAAACGTCCCCCCGCTGGTGTGGTGTGGAAGTTTGAAGAGGGGATGCCACCTCCATTGTCGTCCTCGTCATCTGAATGGGGTTCAAAATTGCTAGGTCTATCTCAAAATAGTCCTAATGTTGCTTCAAAACAGGACGTTAATATAACTAAATAAACTAAACTAGCAACAGCAGCAATAATATTATGATCATGATTATTTAGAATAACTAGCTTATGGAACTTTGTAAATGTTGTCATTTTCGATTTAATTTTGCTGCAGTTCAAACTTTGAATTTAGTTGATCATTGATGTGTATCGCATATTATTTCATCAATTATTTAAATTGCTTTAGGAATTGTTAATTGAATTAATATTTTTAAAGGATGAAGTTGTGTGTTTATTCTCCGTCTCTAAATACTCTTAGTTTAATTATAAACGTAACTGTAAAGAAATGCTAACTTCATATTAGTGGTGCCAATTCTGAACCGCATTCAAATGACGTGGGCCATACCTGAGCTTAATTTTCTCCATTCCAAAACTTCCACACAGCATTTCTATATTTCTTATCATTTGATTACGGTGTAATTTATTTTAATAGTCCACCTACATCCATAAGAAATTAAAATTGAATAATTAGAGAGTTTGAAATAGAATCATGATATGGTGTTGAGTATCCCAGGATGTGTACTATGTATTATTTTCCCTTTCAATGATTACGAGTAGTTGATCTTTTATGTCAAAATAAATTTTTGTTTCGAAAACGATTCAGTGGTCATTGAGTGAATCTCTTTCTTTAAAGGAAAATTAAATTCATGAATTTAGGCTACCTCAAGAATTTACTAAACCAGAATATTGTATTTCAGTGTACAACCCTTAAGCTGAAAACATAGAATAACCAATTTTGAACTCTGTCGGCTTAGGGAAACATCTACGAAATTCCTCCAGTGTTCTTTACCCTGTAAAATGAAGATAGGCATGAACAAGGCACAGTGCGAAATTATGCGGAAAAGTCATGGACAAAATGTCCCGCTGATTGAATAAATATTTCATCTTCGTGCTATTTTTGCTGTGCCATTCTCAAACAATGAAGTTGAAATAAGATTTTTACCTTTCAGTTGCTCTATGGGTGATTTTGTTTCTTCTTGTTTTTTCTTCGGAGTTGAGGGAAGTTTCTTTCCAGGAAATCTTTTTGGAAATAATATCATTGGGAGGGAG
Organism: Argiope trifasciata; assembly: GCA_026543055.1. Lineage (NCBI taxonomy): Eukaryota > Metazoa > Arthropoda > Arachnida > Araneae > Araneidae > Argiope > Argiope trifasciata. The sequence continues at coordinate 407,688 of JAPMOQ010067167.1, read as the reverse complement.
AAAATAAAAATGGCAAAACCAAGAATGATGAAACCTAACCACCATGCTCCAATCCATCGTGGATCCTTAGTTCCGTATCCAGGGTCATCTGAAACACAAAAGTGAAATTTAGAGAAAGGATAATTTAGTTAATTTCTGATGAATAAATTTTAGAAAAATAATCTACTTCTATTTAGAAATTTAACTAAAAATAATCTTTTTATAATATCTAACTGACAAAAATTATTTCTGAATACCTGACTTCAGAAAAAAAGGAGACATTATCCAAAAATAATATATGCAGTGCCCTTCAGCCAAATTAATCTTTAAGAATTGGTCATATAAAATAAAGCTAATGTAAGATAGTTAATGAAAATATACATTAAAAGATAATTAAAATATATAATATAGTTAAAATAAAGATAGATTATAAGATAGATAATATATAATAGTTAATGTAAAGGTTGATAATAAGATTAGACAGTATGGTAGTTAATGGAAAGAAAGAGGATTTTTAATGGAAAGACAATAAGATAATTAAGATAGTCAATAAGATTGTTAATGAAAAGAAAGATAAGATAGTTAATGAATATTGTAAGAAATTTGAAATTTATTAATAGAAAAATTGTTTTAGTTGGTTGTTTAATTAGATTTCATTAGTGAAAGAGCCAAATTTTGGCTAAGCTTCGCCAGACAAATGGCTGAAAATAATAATTCTGACTCTAAGAAATAAAAAGGCTATCACAGACCGGATGAAAAATTTATTATATATGCTCTATAATTTAAAGTTATAAAATAATTAAATATGATCTCAAAATGATAATTAGAACACTAAGGTTTAGTTCGTGGATGTTTGTTGAATGCGAAATAGAAATTTCAAATTCCACTTACAGAAAGAAAATTTAACATTTAGAAACTTGAAATAGTTAGAAAAAAAAATCGAAAAATTGCTCCTTTTTAAAAAATGTCCAAAGATGCATTTAATGCATCAAGCATTGATATGCATAAAAGTACATGAAAGTAAAATTAATTCTCACCAATATGAGAAACAACGGGAGATATTTAAATGTTCTATATTGTTTAAATTACGATTTTTTTGCATTGAAAAGTAATTGATAAATTTAACAAGAATCCAGTTTTAAATATCAATAATTAACATGTTGAGTAATAAAACTTTTTGGCTACTGTAAAAAAAAAATTTCGAAATTATTAATTCGATTATTAATTTCGAAAAATTCCTTTGAATGGAAAAAAAACGCATAGTATATCAATTATTGGTAAAACAGTCATTTGCAGTTTCATTTGCATTTTATTGTACTGATTTTTTTATTTCATTAAAATAGAGTTGTATCATTTTAATTTAGAAATTGATGATGATTATTTTACTTACAAAAAGGATCTTCATAGAAATTCAAACAGAGCGAGGACAGCAAAAATCCTAAAGTAGGTCCCAATAAACGGAGAGCGAACAAAGTTCCTGTAATATAAAATCATTTTTATTAATGCAAAAGTCATTACAAAGCAAATATTGGTATAAAGTAAATTTATTTAGTGAAATTTCAGTTCGTACAATACATTCACGCCTAAAATACCTCCTAGTAATTGGGAAATAAAATAATTGAATATTACTTCAGTTTTTAGAGATTTTAATGCAATTTTATATGTTTAGGGAGTTTTGGAATAAGAGAAAATATAATTGTAATAAATAAATTTAATTATTATAATTAGCAATTATAATAAAAGAACTCCAAAGTACCTCTATCATTTTTTATGAAATTTTAAAAAAAGACTACAATCAGCTGTTAAAATGATTAAATTTACGATTTTGATTAAAAATTCCTTTCCCATTCTAATAAATCATGAAAATATTTTAAAACATTTTATTTTCCTTCTTTATTAATGTAAAAAAACTTTTAACATAACATCTTATAATATAATGAGACATTTTAATTTAATGCGCATGCATTAATTCTGACAAAAAAATTTCATATGCCCAAAAATATTTTATTTATTTGGTTGGCTTCTTAGAAATAAATTGATTTCTAAATACGAGACAAAGGACTTCGCTTCCTCTTTTACATTTGATTATTTTCCCTTATTTGGTTATTTTGCATGATAAATGTCTTCTGTTTCAATCAAACGCTTCAACTTTTTTTCAAACCAAATATAATGAAACATTTTGCTCTTATTGGTACAATAGTCTTTACAAGCATATATGGTAACACTATGGAAATCTTGTGAAAAGTACAATGCCATTCACAAGAATTCCATACAAAGAAATGCTCTTTTAGAAAGGTTTTACATAAAACCTTACACAACTTTTTGATATTAAAGTATACCAGCGGAGGACCGAGCTCCACTCGGAGAAAACAGGTATCGAAGCTAACTCGAAGATTTAAATTTTCAATTGTGATTTATCAAAACAATACATGCCATAACAAAATTTGTGAAACCATTGGTGAAAAGATAACCGGTTAAAGTGCACCATTGTAAACTATTCTAAACAAAGTTAGAGTTTGGAAAGGGAACTATTCTATACAAAGGTAAAGTAAAGGTAAAGATTGAAGTGTGTTGAAGTTCAATATTTTTGACAAATTTATTTAGAAAAACCAAACATATATACATACATAACAAACATATTATAAACCTATAACAGCATAAACATAAAACTTTATTAGTTCGCCATATTGGCTATAGATGGCAGCACGTTAACGCTTGAAAATTTAAGTAGTCATTATGGCGGACTAATAAAGTTTGAAAATAACCTATCTGTAACTCCGAACTGCTTGACAGTAGCGCTTCAAAACCGGCGCCAATCGATTCCTCGTGGCCAAAAACCCCAGACCCCCAAGTTTACCGGAGTTTATTAATTCTGGGGCGATTTTCGACTTGACAACCATTCCTCGTATTATAGTATTAGATTTTAAGGATATTATTATATAACGATTTCTATAAATATATATGTTCAAAAATATCAATTAAACCTTCATTGTTTGACTTCCACCTTTCCTTTTGCATGTTTTCTATATGAGTAAGATTTGTTGAATTAATTTTTTAATTAATTTTATGATTACTTCTGACATTATCTCTAAACCAATAGAACTTCCAACATACATGCATTTTTAATAAGTCATTTTTAAATAAGTAAATAAAAAATCAAAGTTCTCTTTAGTGAAATTAATTAAAAAAATTGCTATTATCAAGAAGTTGTATTGTTTTTAGCAAAAGGAGCTTTCCATCGATTAATACTTTAACAATATCAATTCATTGTTCTCGATAATCTTGGTCATTCAACCTTTATTCTTTCAGAGTTATTTTACCCGAGCGTGTCTGCGTTTAACTCTTACCAATTTTTTTTCATAATCATTTGTATCTATTAGAGCATGAATTTGCTTTGATTAGCAAGCTTAACAGCAGCAACTTTTTTTCTCGAATTTTATTAGAAATATTCCGGTAGCAACTGCAGTATTTAATGTGACATGTCATTCACCTTTCGACAGTATCTTAAATGCCATTTAGTAACTGGTTGTCTCATGATAAGAGATGAATAATTAAAATAACCTTGAAAATAATGATGTAAGGATTATCTCCGCCTCGCTTACTGGGATGTTTTTTTTAGCTGAGATGATCATTAATTGCAGCATCGATTCATTCAAGAAAACGGGAAACTCTACAGACTCAATTTTCTAGTCATTTCTTTGTTAATGGGTAGCCAAGAGATGTGTAAATTGTAAAGACTGAATTATCTTTTATTCTAAAGTTATACCAGAGTATTTTTTCCCTATAAAAGTTAGTTATTAATTATAAACTTAAAAAAAATTTAGTATAATAGTGTTTATGTGATGGCCGAAAATAGATTTAAATATAAGTTTTATGGAAAATATTGTCATATGTTATTTCTAATAAAATTTGAATGATTAAAACTATTTCTAGTGATCCGAAATGGAACGATGAAAAAAACTATTTTAAATTCCTGAAAGCGTAGTTTTATCTGTAAAATAAATTTTTAAAAAAACTATAATATAAATAAACTTGTTTAAGAAAACTTAATTTGATAAAATTTCCCATGTAAGACGATACGCTTGCTGTATTCAAAGTATGAGTTGAATTATGTGCGATTATAATTGATATCTAATAACTTCTACCCTTTCACTAGAGACAATATTCACTAGATCAATAGAGAAAAAAAAATCCAATTTTTTATGACTTTCGAATTTAAAAGACAGGAAAAAAGTAATAGTATTTATTGCGTAATTATGAATAACTTTGAATTCCATTATATTACCATCCTCGATTTTCAGCAAATTGGTCAATATGATGAAATAAAAAAAAATTATAATTACTATTTATTACATTATTTTATAGATTATCATGCAAAAATCATAAAAGTTTTAGATATCTAAAACAACAAACTACTCATTTAGATAGTTTGACATATCGCAGCCTGGATAGTATATAGCTGTTGATTCGGGAAGGCCCATAGAAATCATACTTATGTTCATCAACAAGCTATTCAAGCATGTAACGATTTAACACGTTCACAGCCACTACCCACGCCGGATTTTTAGGACCATTTATCTAATTAGATGACACCTTCTTTCCTATCTTTTAACTGTAGTAGAGAAGGTGTCATCTAATAACAGATTGTTTGTTACAATTACATATTATTTGTAACGCACAGGCGCGTCAGTGGCAGCGAATGCGTTAAGCATGGATAATTTGTAACAATTGTTACGAAAAGGTTTGAAACGTTCCTGAAGGTATAGTTTCTTTTCTAATTAGTTACTGTTAGAGTTTGAATTTGTATAATAATAAGAATATGCATTATCAATCATTCTTTAATAAACATTAGTTCTTGTTAATAAAGTAATCCCATAATTTTGTTAGTAATGATTCTATCGTAATCCCACAATCATGCGTAAACAAAGTGTGGCTATCTTTGGTTGGCTATAAGATTTGGGTTTCTCGTTTGAAAATCTGATATTACTGAAGAGCTATGTGGGTGACTGAATGTTCCTGGACGCCACCTAGCTCAGAAATTAAGAAGAGTTCAAATTCAGATGTATTCCAACCATGGCCAAGCCTCGAAATTATAAAGTCTCTTAAAAAAAAGCTTCCACGTTGCTGTAAAATGGTCTATAATTATAATTAAAAATTTAAGGAAATCCATAAAAA
>JAPMOQ010067167.1:381590-402524 GCA_026543055.1 Argiope trifasciata | reverse complement strand
GAAATTACTACAATTATCCTGTTCTTAAGATAGCATGGGCAAAGCATAATGTAAACAGTATATATATATATATATATAAGCATTTGAACAATGTGTGTTTTGGGGTTCTAGGGATCATCATTGATTTTAAAAAACTGGAGAAAATTTCCCGAAGTCTTGTCATGAGAACTTTTGCAATACGTAGTGTTCCTATAGGAATCCTTTTTTGAAAGATAATTTCATTTTTGATAATGAATTTCAATTGCAGTTTAACAGAAAATAATTGATTTATCTTTGTTCTTATGGCTTTAATATTATTCGAAGGAATATATATAAAAGTCTAGTCAATCCAAATAGCAAACTGAAATTCATCTTTCTCCAAAGCGGTTAAGAAAATGAGGAAATTGACTTGTAGATTAAAACCTTTTTGCCAATGAACTTTAGGCTGTTAACATTTGGATAAATACCAGAAGCCGTAGACTGAAATTTTTCATCGTGGCATATTAAACGTTATGATAAAAAGCACTCTTAGTGCTTCTGCGAAAAATGGTAAGAATGTGAGATAACGCCAAGACAGGAATTTAAATTTAGTTAAATAAGATAATTTTCTATTGATTTTATTTGACAATTTCTGTCACCAAATAAAAATCAATAATGAAATAAAATGGGATGCAAGAAATTTTTTGGCTATGAAATCAAACATACGATTATCTACAACGATTTAAGCGATTTTATCTATTTTTATTTCCTGGCGTCGATGACAGCTGCACTCACGCTGGATCAACATAAACGCGTGAAGTGAAATTCAGTTCATGTCAGGTGGTCTGTACAAATATTGTGATGTTGTATCCACGACAAAGTCATGTGAATTCACTGTCAGATTAAAATTTAAAAGATTAAGAGTGGTTTTTATTCGCACTTTTCTAATTTCAAATATAACTTTTTCTTTGATTACTTTAACTACAAATGCACCAGGCGAATACAAATGGTAATCCCAATTTCTCATTATTATTTTTTTAATACTGAATTCCTTAGAATATCGCCTAAATACCTTACCTTAGCGACTAAAATTTCAAAATATTCATAATAATCTGAATATCCAATATTTGTTTAGTAAGATTTGTCTATGACCCTGCAGGACTTCAAAAAATTATGGAAAGTCAGAAATTTTTCTGCTTTAGCTCCTGTTCAACCAATTGTATAAGATCATATGGAATGTAATTATCAGAATAATAATAGTCAAGGGATAACATATAACAAAGGATGTTTAAGGGATAATAGTTTGCAGATATAGACAAAACATTATTATTTGTGAAGCTCAGCACTCGCGACAAGCTGAAAAATCTACAGTACTGTCGGAATGAATTCATAAGTATGTTCTATATTGCAGTATATGTTAATACTAAAAGAATGACATATTTATTCTCAATATAAATTTTTAATACGTGTGTGTGTGCGTGTAAATTTTAATGATTCATTAATTATTTAGACAAATTAGCAACATTTCGCACATTTTCGTAATTAAATAATGTGAATTTTCTGCAAGTGAAGACGATTAGTGAAACTATTCCGAATCAAGTAAAGATATTTTTCAGCTTGTAAAACAATGAGAATTTAAATATGTATCATTGAAAGATGTTGATTAAAACGATGATATTATTTTAAATGCACCTAATTAATTTTAATTAATGCTATTATATAAAATCGATTTAGGTATAAATTAAAAGTGATGCAGTAATATTTATTACAAAGGTTTAATGAAAAGGTGAATACATCACATAGAAATGGCAAAATTATTCCTTTCCGAAAATGAGCTCAATATTACGTTTCATAAACTTTTATATAATCCTTCATGATTTCTGCTTTTTTCCATGCCATTACAGATGGAAATTACACAAAGAGATTTGAAACCAGAAAAATCTTATGGTTTTTCCATAAATTCATCCCGACCTTCTTTGGAGGTAAACACTTCCTGAATTGCTAATGAATCAGCTTGATGGTATTATTTTCTTTTCTTGCAAGAAACACGTGTCTATAGAATTTATTACACATCAGACAAACCAATGTTTAAACAATTCAAAGCTCATTTAAATACGACTAATGAATTGACAATCACTCAAGGAGACTATCTTTTTTGTCTCCTTAGCCAAGTGGACATACTTTGCATGAATCAACACTGATGGAAAACTAAGATGCTGCGTATAGCGCACTAATGTACTTCCAAAAAATAACGAAGCTAAAAAAAAATTTTATTCATCATTTAATCACATATTAAAATAAGTGATGATGATGATTAATCCATCTATAATTTTTCTCTCCTGTTTAGATTCAAAACCAAATGATTATTAATTCAACATAATTTATTTTTTGGTATACCTAATCTGAAGTGTTCAAGAAAAAGTTTTTATCCGAAACTCTGAATTCATCTCTCATGAATTCTAATCATTTATATCAATAAAATCAGCACAATTCACATTAAAGTATATTTGTTTTATTTTTTAAATTAAATGTTTAGATGCAATCAAAGGGAGTGGTCTTGATCAATCTTTTTCGCATACTCTCTAATAAAGGTGTTGTTCGAGAAAATGCCTTGGATGGAATTGGCTCATAATAGATACGAAATATTAGTTTGTGCTGTGAATATAGCATTTTTATTTAATTTATCCTGTCTTCCATGGTGCGGGTTTTTGTAATTAAACCCTACCTTGCAGTTAATAGAATCCAAAAATTACATTTGAGTTTTAGATGCGCTTTTTCAACTGACAGAAACAAAGCTTTGAAGCATAACTGCATACCAAATTGGATACACTACAATACCAAATTTCATGAATGTAAATCATTGCCTTTTGGAAATATCTATGGGACAAAAAAGAGTCCGAAAAACGGTCAACACTTTTTTGGACTTGGCTCAAAATTGATCGGTGTTGGCAATATAAATGTTAAATATATGTGTTTAATTTCATCCATATATCTCTCTTCGTTTTGTAGTTATGGTATTAACTTATATTCAAACAGACTTACAGACAGACTTCCTCAGAACGGTTTCAATATTTAATAGAAATCTACAAATTTGATGCAGAGGCAATCGATCAAATTTCATCCGTCTTAGAGTTTGATTATCTTTGTCGCAGACATATTGACATTTTCCAAAAATATATTTTTTGACTCAGAGATATCTAAAACTTGTATATTTGTCAAAATCTCATATTTGTGTATCTTAAGGTAAATTTGCAGAATAAACATAGTAAATTTTAGTTTGTTAGATATTCTCAGAAAGTAATGCTATAAATTGGCAAGTAAAATTGGTGAAATCAGTCCAGTTATTGAAGCTAGGGATTGTGCCAAGGTTTTTTTTTGTGATATCTCTCGAAACTGAAAAGATTGAAACAACAAGCTAGCATTGATGTTATATCTAGAGGGTCATGAAACTTCATTCCAAACAAAATTTGAAAATCTGTAAAGTGTTCCTCAAATAAAGGCTTTATCGCGAAATTTTCTCAGGGAATGTTCAATAAAGTAGGTTTTTTTTGTTATTTTTTTCGAAAATTTGGGGGTAAGGCAGGTAATTATTGTTTGCATATTTAAGATGCAAAATATTTTCAACATCGGACTAGATACAGGAGCTACAAAATTAGCCTTTTGGTTTAACAAACTTTTTAAAATATAGCTTATGCATTTAATTTATTTAAATCATTAATATCAAAACCTCATGAATGTACTTTCTTTATATAGCTCTTTAAAATGCTAGTTTAGAAATATCTGAAGCCATTTTATTTTCATATATAAATATGTAATCTTAAAAATTATGCATTCTATCTAAAAATATGTTTATTATAAATCTTTGATTCATATTATATTATTCATATTCTTCCAATTTGATGACGTTTCAAAGTGAATTATTAAAATGGGAAAAGTAGAGTTTCAGTGATTTTGCAAGATTTTGTTTCAGATATGAAATAGTTCTACACCTGGTAATTGATAAAGTAAGGAGCACAATGATGTTGCTAGAAATAAGATCAAGCGCTTAATCTTTACTTTAGTAAGTGCTTTGGCGCCTCCGTATCTTAAAATATTTATTGATCAGCTCTTAAAAGAAAAATATCTCTCTTATCTTTGCTTCTAGGCAATCCATTTCATTCTTAAGTGTCTGTTTACTCGCCATTATACCCCCCTATTACGAAAACAACTTATGCAAGTCATTGTACGAGAATTTCAAGATGATGATTATTACGTAAGATTATTTTAAACTTTGCACATTTGCCTCAAAAATGAAACTATTTTTTCTTAGTAAGGGTATCAATTGAAAGTTGAAAGCACTATTAAAAATCACAAAGCATTCTGAATGGTTTGTATTTTAAAGTGATAAGTAATAGATTTAATTCCCAAGCATATATATTCGACAATTACAGTTTTTACAAGCTGGGTTTATATTCTTTGCAGAATGAAAAAAAAGCAAAAGTTTAAAATATGCAACTTAATCTTTGGCGTTTGACATTTTTATACGTATATATAAAAGATAGAAAAGGAAATTTTCTTTATTTTCCCAAAGATAAATCTATTTAAAAAAATTTAATATGAGCCATTCTGTTATGAAGGAAATGTACGACATTTAATTTTAATTCACAATAAATTCAAGAAACTTTTTCAATCTAGAATAAACTATAAAAAATCAGAATTATCCCAGATATTTCGTTTGATCATTTATATAAAATAACATTTATTTTTACAGGCTGCGGTAAAAAATTAATCTTACAAAGTTCTTATATTGTAGAGAAGAATTTTTTTTTTCATTTGAGTAATTTTTTTGTTTATCACATCAATTAAATATTTTTTAATATAAATCTTAGACTAAGTATTTTTTACAAAGTTAAGCAAAAGATCAGCAGTTTCAGAATTGTTAAGCAAGAAAAACAACAGTGTGAAATCATTCTTTTACCTAATGTTCCTCTGCCAACAGTGTTTAATACAATCTGTTGTTTCAAAAGGCTTGATGATGATGATTCACGTCTAGAAAATGGACGAAACCGAATGATGAGCACTTTCTACAACCGTAAGGCCATCAAAAAGCGAATTCAAAGAAATCCGAGGGGTCCCATGAGAAAGGTCTCTCGTGAACTGGCAAATAAGAGTCGATGAGTTTAGTGAAGGATGAAATAATAGCTTGGACTGAACTTAAAAATTCTTAAAAGTTCAGCTTTTGATTGAAGAAAACGAACTCGTATGGTGTGGCTCCAAAGATGCCGAAAACATTTGAGACTGGCCACAAATTAACGACGGGAGAGATTAATGAGAAGCTTCTTACCGTCCAACAAGCTCATAACGCTCAGAAGGATGGATCTATAGACTCTGTATATCTATAGATCAGGTCTATAGACGCTCCAAATACCTTCTCAATTGTTGAGTTTCATCGACAATCAAAGTCTGTCATGGTCTGAGATTGACACAAGTGGCAAAACACCTGGTTATTGTGAATGAGGGTGTTAAAATAAGTCAAAAGGGTTGATATTCTAAAAGCTATTGAATTTCGTGAGTCAAAAAACGCTTCGGCAAATCAAACTGACATTTCGACAAGCTAGCTTACAAAGCTAAAAGACATAACAGTGGTGCAAAGTGGATATTCAAAAAGGTCTATTATATGGAGATTGGACACAGTACTCGCCGAATATCAATCCCATGTATTATAATGTATTGTCTGTTTTGGAGTCTATGACTTGCCTTTAACCACACAAAACTTTGGGCACTTTAAAACACTCTTCGGTTTCAATGAGATAAATTAAAGGTAAAAGATTGAGGGAGACTCCTGAAAATAGTAAATGTTTGCGCATCAACAGCGTAGCAAACTGCAGCCATTTTTAGATCAATTAAATTTAATCTTCAGTAAAAAAGCATACTCTTATTATTATTTGTCATGCTTTATTAATTTATTTCTTTTAAAAAAAGTTAAAAATTATTTGTCCTAGTTTTTCTGCCGCACCTTGTATGAATAAAAATGCAAATTGTAAAATGCATAATTTAAGGGAAAGACATTAAGTGAAAAAATACAATAAAGCTATAAAAACTAATTCAAAAATGCAATAAAAATTAAACATATGTGAAAACTTATGAACTTTCTGCTTTCCTCTTTTAAATAATATCCTTCAGATAACATTATAATTACCGATATCTTATATCATCATAAAATTATTTATATAAATAAATTAAATATTACATTTTCAGTGTTTGAATTATATGATTTAATTATTTGTGGCATTAAAAATCGCACTCAAAATTTTAATTTATGTCATTAATTCTATTTTATTTCTTTTTTAATTTTACTATTTTTTTTTTTTTTGCTTTTCTTTTTTCGAAAGATATTTCATTCGAGACAGTTTACTTAGAGGCTGAATTCATGATTTGACATTTAGGTTGCCAATGACCCTTATTCTCGGTCTATTCAATCAGTTAATTAGATCTGCAGAGTTTGTTTAAGCAGTTAAAATATTCGAAAAAGCATCGTGAGGTTTGACTATCTTCTATAAAAGGATTACTGGGGAAAAATTTTCCAGAAGAGAAGGAAAAAGCAAGAGGAAGAAATACTAGAAAAAGTAGAAAATCCGAGATTTCTTACTTCCGTATACAGAATATCAAATGTATCTTGGTTCAAAAAGGATTGTAGTTATATGTTATGCAACGAAATCCTTATCTCTTGGTATCAGCTGCCCTTGAAAAATATCCAAAATCGCCTTTCCACTTGTAAGATTAGTAGAGTTGGTTTTGTTGAATTTTAATATTATAGAATTGGTACTCGATACATTATATATTAGTCTTCATCAAAAAAATTAATTCCATCTTGAAATTAAATAATTATTTATCACTTCAGTGTGTGTGTGAGAGAGAGTATCAACATATTTCCCAATATAATTTTTATTCATTTTCTGTGTATTTTTAATGATGAAAATTTATTATTTGTGAAAATAACTGCGTATGAAATTTCACAGGATTTGTTTGAGGGCAATGCCAAAATTCAAAGATTTCTATAATATATGTAATGATATCTCTAAATCTAAATTAAATCCCAATTCGCTTCCAAATTTTTGTCCTAATTTAACCCATATTAACATAATTCTAAAAATGATCTTATTACCTGGCCTAGTTTCCCCTTTTTTATTTAATTAATGCTACAAAAGTTCCAAATAAGTGCTTAAATCAGCAGTTCTCACATTCCGAATGAAGGAATAAAACGTTGTGGCTCTAAATTTTTTTAAACAAAAATCCCTATAATTCCCTTATGTAATCACCGCGTGTTAAGAAATCCCTATAAGAATCTCAATTTATCATCGTGGGGATAAATATTACATTCGATCTTGTTCCGTTCCGTAGATTAACCCGCCTTGTAATTTCTTACTTGTACATAAATTATGCCTCATGGGGTGGAATGAAATGAAGTTTTAAAATTGCAAAAGTGTCTTGTCTTTTCGGCTATAAAACTAATCTGAAATTCTTTATAGTGTGTGCGAGCGTGAGTGCATACATGTGTGTGCGAGAAAAATACTTCAGTCTACATAACGATACCAGAGCTGAAAAGAAAAAGGAACGAAAAAAAATTCCTTCACTTGTTTTATCATGAAATTTTGATAGATTTCTTTGACACATGTAGATTCAGAACAGGGAAATTTCTTTATCTTAAAAAGAATGCTGTAAGCATTAAGAATTTTTAACTGTTTACTCAGAGGGGAAAAATTGATGCGACCTGCAATTTTGTAGAACTCGTGTTGCATTAATTAAATAAAAATTGGTGATTGGATCAGGAAATAAGATAATTTAAAATAGAATTAATGCTGGTTAAATTAAGATAAAAACTAAGAATTGGGATTTAAATTAGATTAAGACATGTCATTACATATAAACATGCATACATATTTTTAGGATAAATATTATACTATATTTGATTTTATATATATTGAAAATCGGTTTCATCTAAGTCAAATAATTAGAAGCACATAGAACATTTTTTTCATTTAATTTCATTGGCAACACTCATATTGGAAATATCTATTAATGTTTTCAACTCAGCATAATGCAAGATAATTGGTTATTAATTTTAGCAATGTAGTTTTCTGTTTTATAAGTGTGACTCATAATTTCATATAGAGAGATAAACAGGGTATTTGACCAGGATTTGACCAAGGACATTAGAAAAAGTCCCTGGGTCGAATTTCACCCATTTAGTATTTATTATTATTACTAACTGGTAACTTATAACTTATAAAATAACGCTTAAAACTTAAATGGGATGACCGGTGCGGTCGTGTATATGAGACGTAGACAAACATTCACTTTGATTTATATAAATTACATAATTTTAATATGCCTATGCCCATCCCGAAAGTGCAAGTAATAAATATTCAAAGTTTTATCGCAATCGGATAAGCGGTACGGCAACGCAAAAGAGACATACAAACATTCATTTTTATTTATATAGATTATTTACTGCATGCCATGGAAACCAAAAAACTTCTAATTGGAAATCGACCTTGACTCTGATGAATCTCCGCATTTTACTCGCTCTTAGACCGAAAAACGCAGTATTGTTGATGTTGATCCCCCGCCCGCCTGTTTATCAACCTGTGAAACAATAACTCAAAACTGAACAGAATAGAATAGGTGAATAATAGAATTGGTACTTTCTCGGTGCACCAAGATCTACAAATTTCAGATGAAATTCATGAAAGGAAAATCTGCCGAACTATACGTCTATCCAAATGCAGGCAAACAAGATTTCTAAATTCATAAATTGCGGTGAACAATGCTAAATCACAGGTGAACTAGATTTCTCATCAGAATCATAAATTGTGTCATAATTTAATATATCGAAGATTAAAAATAGACAAATGACAGATTATTAAATATATGCACACGATAATTGTAAATTTTAACAAATTAGTTCTACGTTGATATTCCTTGAATATATATTCATATCAAATCTTGGATATTATTAATGGAAAGAAATTCAAAAATATATATAGAATGCTTTAAACTAAAAAACATAACACGAATGTCTATAAAATTCCTAATTGTATACATACCCAATAAAGTTTAAAGAAAAACCCTCTTGTTGACTATCGCTTTCACAAACAGATTAATATTTGTTTCATTTTATCATTTATTGAACTATCATAGAGAGTGGTGTCGAAATGACAGAATTCGTCAAAGTTCTATTTTCTCACTCTTTGAATATTTTTATTTTTAAATGCAAATGAAGAAATATAATGAAATGAAATATGTTTAATTTGAAAGAAAATAGACGAAAAAATGAATAATCATACGTTTCATAGAGCAAAGATGAAAATTAAAAATCAAACGTTTCAATAAACACAAATGAAATGATGAAATCATACGTTTCAAAGAATAAATTTTATGGAATTAAAAAATTACCTTTTCAAATAAATAATAATAACAATTAGAGAATAAAAAAATCGTTCATAAAAGGAACAAGTAAGGAAGAAATGACAAAACATACGTAAGGAGGAAGTAAGAAAAAAACATACTTTTCAAAGAATATAAGTAGGAAAACTATTTCGTATCAAAAAATAAGAGATAGAATGAAAACCCGTTAACTTTCAAAGAATAAAAATGAAACACTTTTTGAAAATAACTAGCGCGATGCTTTACGTGAACAATATTAGTAAAAAGAGGAGATTTTTGGAGATGAAGTGATAAGGAAAGGATAGCAAAATTGTGTCTAGACACATACGCAGCTTTGATTGGAGAGATTCCGGATATCAGATGAATCATGATTTAGCAAAAGTAGAGTTTATTCCTAACTTCTAAATCACATCCGCATACATCTATGATGAATGAAAGGTCTTTATCAAAAGCGGTAGTAATAATCTTTTCTCTATACAATGAAGCGCCATTTATGTATTTCCTATTTATACTTCATTTGTATTCCTACGACGTTTCATCATAGATCCGGTTCATACGCAACCATTGTAATGAAAATGCACTTCGTTATATAACGCAAAAGACGCGCAATTTCTGTTTTACTCCGTTCGTCCTTTTTTGCTATTTGCAAATTAATTACATTACTTATCTGTTCCTCCCAAAGGGTTAAATATTGCTAGAAAAATGAAGAGTGGAAAGCAATCTTTTCCACTTCGCTTTTTAAAGTTGAGGCTGGAACGAACAATTTGCTTGAACGGACAATATAGAGACAGAGGAACATTTTTTATCGGACTTTGGTTAATAAACATATCATTTGTGATATAAATCCCTCCATCCCTCTCTCTATGCCCCCTCTGAGTGTGTGTGTCTGTCTGTGTTATTACTACTTTTCTGTTTATTTCTAAAAAACATCAAAGTATTAAAATCAGAGAAAATCACCTTCATAATTTTGCATTTAATAATGACACGTAATGAATACATCAGAAAACGGTTAAATAATGTAGATTAAATACCTCTCTATACTGACATCAATCGTATTAATTTGAAAACGCATGAATATTGTTTAAAATATTAAAAATACGTATGATAAATCCTCGATTCATATATCATATTGGTGATATATGCAATATTCTCGATTATATAATAAGCCATTAAATTAAAAGCTTTCATTATTTTCAAAAATATGTGATATATTGATACTACCTTTAAAAGTTTTTCAACTATTATCTTTGAGTAAATTTTTATTAATAGATCAAATTTCCTTAATCAAAGTTATTTATTAAAATTTTCATAATTCGTCTTTTCTTTTATATGCACAGTTGGGAAAATTCTTTGAATGAAATATTAACAGAGTTTTTCTAACGGTAATTAAGTAATTAATACACATGAAAATTCAAACTTCAGCTAGCATATTTGAGTAACAGAACTAAAGTTCAAGGAGATTAGAAAAATCAAAGAACAACGTAACTATTTCATTATAATAAACGCAAGAAATTTATATTATATATATATAAGAGAGAGAATGAGAAGAAGGGAGTGAGAGAGAGAGGTTATTTTTGAAACAAAAGATAGCATCCTACTTTTTGATTTGAATAAAGAATGATAATTCATTTATTCATTTCGTGAAAGAATGAATTCCATTTTCATTCTTTCCATTTCATGCGGAAAGAATGAAAATGAAATTTTTCTGCAAGTAATAAATGTAAATGTCTGTTTTTCAAGGTGGTTGTTGGTTTTTTATAAACCTAGCCATTTGATTTAGAATTGCCAAAACTGACACAAAGTTACTTACTAAGAATTTCACTGTGAAAAGATTTTTAATAATTTAATTAAATTTTCAATTCATTAAAACATAAGCGAAATTGTAAAATTATATTAAAGAGAAAAATCCCAAACTATTATTGCAATAAAATAATATTTGTCTCATTATATTCAAAAATTATTTTAACTATCAATTTATCATCCTATTTTTTTTATCAATTTTGACAGTTTTTAAAAAAGAAATTGAATTATTTTCAATATTTATGGTAGCTGAAAATCAAATAATTTTCAATATCTCATCAAATATTTAATAAGGATACTTTCTTCCATTGTTGAAAACAAATTCTACACAAGCATTATTTTTGCATTATATTATATAGATATATATAATATAAATTTTATATAAATAATACAAATTTTTTATTCAAAGATTCGTACCACTCAACGATATAAAAATTATGCAATGAGCAAATTTTACTTGATTTAACGCTTACTACACAAAATGGTTAATTGCTTACTAAAAAAAACTTCCCGTAAAGAAAGTACTGAAAAACAATAAAATTCGATTATACATTTTACATGGGCATTTGACAAAAAAGGAGGAATCGATAAATTTTGCTTTCAAATAAAAAAATAATTGCATAATATCAAAAAATAGGTAAATGTATACATCAGAAACTAAAAATGTGCAAGAAAATTATAAACCTCAGAAGTTTACACTTTATGAAATGGTTGAGTTTTTATGCAATAAATAACCATTCAGATAAAACATCGTCTCCGCGCTATTGTTTTTGATTTATGGTGACGTAGGATCTTTCCACTGATGTTGAAATATGTAAATTTTTATCTTTTCTAATTCTTTTATTCGCTTTACTAAATAATAAACATTCTTTTAACATAGAAAATTCTTCTGTATATATTAATTCAATATAAGTTGTATATCTGAGAATTGATGAATGCAAATAATTTATATCTTATTTAAAAGAATCTTAAAGAAATTTCTTTAAAATGGCTAAAGGTGTAAAATGTTTAACCAGTTTTATTTGATTTGTAGACATTTAACACTTTTCAACGCTGCCGAAGACATCTCGTATTTCAGACACTTGCAATTAAAGATTTCTGCAGGCTAAAATTTTACTCTTATGTCAGTTTAAATAAAGGAAAGGTTTTCTTCAAATATGTATTAGAAAGTTCAATTTATCTAAATTGGCATAAGAGACAAACTTTAGCTCTCAGAACCCTGCAATTCGAAGTATCTGAAAGACGGTATCTCGTCGGTATCGTTAAAATTGTTTAAATCTCTTCTCTAAAATTTTATCTAGTTATAAAAAATCTATACAAAGCTATTACTAATTTTAAGTCTTACAAAAGTATAAAACGTACTCAGTTTATTGCTTAGTTTTAAGAATAATTATTGTCAAAAAATTCAAAATAAACTGAAATATCTTGCTTTTAATTTTATCAGCTTCATAAATTTATTCTTACATACTTTATATGTATTAAAATTCTGTAAGTCATGAATTTAGATGATTCAATAAGAAATATTATTTCTCTTGGCAGCAGCATCCATTCTGTTTAATCTATTTACAGATATCTGGCAATATGATTGGCTAATAATTTGTTTAAAAGCCCCAATTAAAATGTTTGATACAGATATCTAGCGATATGATTAGTTAATAACTTGCTTAAAAGCACTAATTAAATTGTTTTATGCTCTACAATAATGCAAAATTTTATTGAAAACAAGTATTTTCTTTTGGAAAGTTAATAGTTGATTATGATAAATCGAAGCCTTAACATTTTTAATCAAAAAAATATCCTTTTACCTAGATAATAAATGATCTTATTATCGATAATTTTTACATTAATTATTCTGATTGTTTTCCACAATTTCTTATTATTTTCAATTCATTATCGTTTTCATGTTCATATTTCATTTCAGTTAAATCGTTTAGATATAACTTAACGATGTTGTGTGGGAAAAATTTGGCTATTGTACCCAATAATATCTGGACTTTAGAGCGCCAAGACACGTTGAAACATATCTTCATATTTATTATTAGAAGTGATAGAAATTCGTTTTCTTACTTGTGTGAAATTGCCATTTCATAGATTAGTAATCAATAACGCTTATAGCATAAAAGAAAGTAGACACTTTTAAGACTATCTAATAATTATACTTATAATGAAAACCTATTCATCTTCAGTTAATGGTTTATCATTCATACAAATACAAAATATTTTCTAAGATATTGAATTTTTTCAGATGAGGGTGGGGTATTTAAGTTTCCATGAAGAATGATGTTTTTTACTTTCTCTTATACAAATTATAGAGAAGTATTGTAATTGTCAAAAAATTGGAATTCTAAATTTGAATAATTTTGAATAAAATCCGCTCTAACAAAATGTCTGCCCGTCTCTTCGAATATAATGTAATACAATAGCTACAAAATGAAGACAGCTAGATAAATAAAATTTGGTATACAAATTTAACATCTATAGCATAGACGTCTGTCAAAGCTTGAGTCAAATCTAATTAAGAATTGCCCATCTACCGGTCTGTGTTTTTAGAAACATACAAACGCAATTACTCAAACGCTCATCGACTTAAATATATCAAATTCAGTATCCGATTTTTTAAACTAAAAATGTAGTTTTGTGATTTTTATTTCGGTTTGGAAGAATACGTCGTTTCTAAATTCTATTTTTGAATACTTTTAATGGTATGACAGGAATGGATTGCCAAAGCCTTTGCCAAGTATCACATGATAGATTCAGTAAAAGCATTAAAATCAAGCATTAATATTTCTCAACTATGGTACATTAATGCTATACTATACATTCTCTGGGATAATATCTTTATTCGAGTTATGCGATAAAAAGTTTTTAGAGAGACCACTTTTGCTGATTATTTTCTGCTGTTTTCTACTTTTAATTCTTATATTGTTTTCATAATATGTGCTACATCAAGGTTATCTAAAATACAAGTATATAAATAGCATAATAAGGATTTCAAAATATAATACTATTGTTTCACATTTTCTTTTGTTGAGGAAAGAAAAGAATATTTATTTGTTTATGCTTTGTTCAAAGTAAAATCTAAATCTAAGAAACATCTTATTTACAAAAGACTTTGAATGATTGGGAAATAGTACTTTGAATCGTGGTGGACATTTTATAAAGATATTATTGTGCTATATCACTCTAGTTTTAGATTCTAGATGCCAAAATGAACAACAAATAAGAGTTTTTAAAATGTATAATCCTTTTTTTAAAAAAAATCTAGGACCTAAAAGAAAAATTCGCGTACCTTAAAGTAATCTCTACACGAGTTCATTTTGGTTTATTTTAGAATAATGGATCAACTTTTTAATGCAAAGATTGAACAGTCAGATAAAATATAAACAGCAAAAATGATTTTTATATATTATTTCTCTGTAGATTTTTGAAACACAAAATGCTATCTAGTTCCTCCTAAATATATGTTAGGCTAGTTATAAATTTATTTGAATATTCA
This sequence comes from Argiope trifasciata, assembly GCA_026543055.1. Lineage (NCBI taxonomy): Eukaryota > Metazoa > Arthropoda > Arachnida > Araneae > Araneidae > Argiope > Argiope trifasciata. The sequence continues at coordinate 387,844 of JAPMOQ010067167.1, read as the reverse complement.
AATTCATAGTTTTATAAAACAGAAAAAATGCTATAGCTAATGCTATTTATGAACTCTGTAGATTTTCTTATTTGATGTTTATTCTTTTAATATTTGGGTATTTTCTTGGGCAATATTCACAAAATAATATTAATAACCTAAAAGAAATGAACATGGAAATGCTATATGAGGAGATTTTATGACCTGACTTATAAGATCAATTCAAAAGGGACTGGACAAATTAGAAAAAGTTCTTACCAAAATATACTGGAGAATTCTTCTTCTTTACATTGTCGTCTAAATAAGATGTGCCGATAGTGTAAAAAGCTAAGGATCCGAAGCCTTTTAAAAAGTTTCCAAAGAACAGTATTGACACAGCAGTAAAAGTTGGTGAGGCATCGCAAAAGTGATCTTTCTCTTTCAAATCGCAGAACTCATATTTCGTCCTGTTTACAACATGCCTGACACTTTCAGAAGTAAATTCACGAATAGGACCATAAATGAAGTATGGAACAGACATTACAAAGCAACTGACGACTCCTATAACCATACCCAAAGCAACAATTCTTGGTCTGTGGGATTTTCCTCCAAAATAGCCCAATAATAAACCGAATAATATTGGACTAATTTCATCTGCTATCATTATTATACCGGTTACTTTACTTTCGTAGGCATAACGCTTTTCAAGAGTTGACAAACAGCCTACAAGATATGTGAAGAATGCCCCTTGCAGAACTCCAAGAATACTGTGATTTACTAAGAAAGCCTTAGGTGTGCTGAATTTCTGCAACCAAGTAGGATGGAAACCACCAATTCCACATCTAGTGTCTTTATCGTCCATGTCCTGATCAGGATCGCCATTATCCTGGACTGGAATTGGAGTAAAGTCAATTCTCAGAGAGTTCTTTTTTGTATTTGGTACTTTGTTGCTCATGATTACTTCTCGTTTGCTACTGGAAAACTTGCATTTTATAATTAATTCAACGGATAGAGAATAAATCCTACTTTCTGCTTGAAATAATAGTTAATGACTTAATTGATTTTTTCCATGTGCTTGTAGCAACATTAATCACTAAAAGTCTTTCTTTAACTTTCAGATGACCACAGTCCACTCTGCTCAAAAGGACAAATAGCTTATATTATTGTTCTGGATGACAAATACTAATACAGAGGTTTATTGCATTCTTGCCTCTATCTTAGAAGGCTCGCGTGCATTGTCGAAAATTCTTAGTGTTTACAAAGCTAACTTCATACAGACAAGCTCTGGATCCAGTAAGGATCAAATGCTGACATGTGAGCTTACTATATTACTCTGAACGATATCAGCAATGTTATTTCCCTTAAGAATTCAGAGGAAACACTTCCTATCTTTGGTTGATTCTGAGATAGCACAAGATAAGTGATATAATCAAAAGAAGTTGGGAGTTCAAGTGCTGCCAAGAGACTGAGGCAGTCACGTGATAGGCCGTCAATACTTTTTATCAACGTCACTGTAAACGGCACTTTAAGTTGAGCTTTTATGAGCAATGATGATAAATATAATAAAAAAATTGCTGTTTCTCGTAAAATACGCCGAGGAAGTTCTTATCACTCTTGTAATTGGAAAAGACTCTAACGTATGCGATGAATGAATTTATTTATGTCTTTAGAGGTTGTTGTTTTTTTTAAATTTTAGTGGATAATATATTTTTGAAGGGTTTAACAATAGTGCTTTACGTAAATTTATGAGTAATAAAAAGGTTTTAATGGTGTAAACTTCAAACAAGATTCAAATTAAGTTCAATTATTTAAAAAAATTTTGAATGGTGAAACAAAATATGTATTGATCTATATTGTTAAGAAAACATTATCTAAAACAACAATTAAAATATCATCATACCAACATAACTGATTTTTATGAATGCGAATTTCTATTTCTGAATCAAAAGCATCGGAAAGATTAAATTCTTTGCAGTTTTATTTAGATATGTTGGACATTATCATTCTCATCTTTAAAGACTTTTCATCACACACTGTGAAAGAATAAGATATTTGTAAGTTATACAAGCATATCTGAAAAATTTCCTTCGCTTTTTTTTCTAAATCATATGTCTGATGAGATTTTATACTTTAAGATAATATTTCATCTTATATATTATCGTATAATATATAAGATTAATATAATATCTGATAACTTTGTCAACAAAAAACAATCTGTTTATTTATCCGGCATTATCATATGCAGATGCTTGCAATGCCTCAGGAAGATGCTTAACAATTAAATGAAAGTTGATGTTAAAAATTATTAATTCATTAAAGGATACAGTGAAAATTATTCATTCATTCAGATACAGTCAAAGTTATCTTTCTCAAAGAATCTCGTGGAAAAACCGGTTAAAAATAAATTTAAAAATATTAATTTTATACTATCTAAGAATCAGTTCTCCAATAAACCCCTTTGAAACAAATGAAAAAATTCCCGCAAAAAGACTTTTCTAAAGTTTTATTTTTAATCTTTGTGTTCGGTGGGTTTATGCTCTAATAAATAACCTTATATTTTTACAAAATTATATGACATCAAAAAATAACGTTTTATTGTCTATCATTACTTGAATGGAGTAAATTTTCATTTTGCATACCAGAAAAATATTTTTCAAGTAAATTGAATTTTCAACTATCCGTTTAAAAAAGAATTACAGTTTAGAAAACAAAATTTTACTTTGACTATTCATGGTTTAATAAATTTCGCCATTAATTTGATTCTTAATGAATGGTTATTAATTTTGATTTGCTCATTTATGAATTTATGAATTTGATGATAAATTTCAATTTGATTACAGATGAATACTATTATCATTCATTCTTATTTGGGCATTGATTAATTACGGATCCTAGTCATTAATAAATATTACCATTAATTTCAATTGATCCTTTAATGAATTAATAAATTTTGCCATTAACTTTCAATTAATCATTAAACATCTTCCTGAGACATTACACGCACCTGCGGATAAATAAGCAGATTCTTTTCTATTGATAAAACTATATGTTAAAATCATGTATTTCCTCTATTGCGATGACAATTTGTTTACAATGAACTAATGACAGCTGATTATTCTCAGAAGTCCTTTTTCCCTGCATTTTTGTCAGTACCATTAATTATCTTTCATTAATAATGCCATAGTGCTAATTAATAATGTCACTGAGAGAATTGGTTAGAATCAGTGATAATTTTGGAATAATCATGAAAATATGAAATTTTATTCATTGCAACGAATTAATTTCATTAGAAAGCATAAGTAATGTAATAAAAACTTTGGTTACACGTGTTTTGACGTTTTGTGTAAAATAAACCCAAGAGTGTCCTTGATTTTTCTTGAGTGAATAAACAGTAGCTTTATAAAAAGATTATTCACTATCTTCCAATAAATCATTCACTCTTGATAACAAATGCAACTTTTATTCGATTTGAAGAGGCAGTAAAAATAAAACGTAAATAAATAAAATACTACATCCTGCAAATTATCTTGAAAAGTTCAAATACATGTCTCTCAACTTTCATTTTTCCTTGATTCATTTAAAAGTTTTGTAAAACAGCAAATTTGAAGAGTTATTTAGAATTCAGCCAAAAATTGTAAAATTTTATTATCTTAAATGTTCTAATGGACTTTTGAAGCAGTCTAATCTGGCATCATAAATTATTTACGTTCAAAATAGTCAAAATTAGGACAAGAAAATACTTTCCTGTGCCTAACTTCTAAAATATTGCAGTTATCTAAAAACTTTAAATATAAAAATTGTTCGTCTTAAAGAGGCGCCAACATGAATAATTGGATTTATTTCTCTCTTCAATATTGAAAAGGTTATAGTGAAATGAATATTTCAAGCCCTCCCCACACTACAATTTCCTCCAATTTTGAGGTATACAGGTCCATCAAGAACTTGCCCAAGATTTCTACATTTCTAACAATACAATTCAAGGCAATTAAAATCCAAATAAAATCACTCTAGCTATCACATTCACAAGACAACATGGATAATGAATATTATAAGCATATACTTATAAATTTTTGATCGGAAGGTGGTTTTGGGTTCTAGGGACTATTATCAACAAAGAACTGAAGAAAAGACTCGTCTTAGAGAACTATTTCATTAAGTATTCCTCCTACAGGAATCGACATAGCAAACAATCTTTTTCAATGTCTACGGACGATCTACACAAACCTAAAAAAAGGTCTCATAAAATCATAAGAAGACTGAGAACGTTTGCAAAAAATTATTGTATGTATGTGGCGATATATGAAGAGAACTGGCCTATGTGGTCCGCATCTTAACTGTATGATGGTTTTGAAATATTTGTCGAACCTGTCAAACGACGAGGATGGAATACTTCATGACACTTTATTTAACACCAACAATCAATAAATAAAAAGTGCTGAACTGATACAAAGATTAGTAAACCATTACCTGAAGAGGCATTGTTTTCTATTACAAACATATCTTGATAGACGTTCAAAATGGAAAGTGACCAACTATCAGTTTTTGATACATATTGCTTTGCCTTGGCTCCACGAGGCTTAACTATTTCGTTCCTTGCCAGCTCCTTGATCTTGTAAGATTGAATTCAAAAAGGGTAAAGGAAAATCCCTTGATGATCTTGTCTTTATCTCAAAGTAATTACAAAGCTTACTATTGAAAAATTCTAATTTTACAGCTAAAATAAGAAACAAAATCCTGACGTAACTGCATATTTTAATATTCTGAGTTCTCAATTCATGCATTCAACTTTTTTAACATAATTCGAAAATTGTTTCGTCGACTTCACTATAAAATATAAATAAAAATTTTATCTAGCCATTATCATTTTAAAAAATAATTTTGTCATTTGTCAGATGCAAGTCTTATTTTAAAGTTACTCGATACCTGAAGTTCTAAAAATCGTCGTATTTTAAAACATTTCCATACTAAAGAGATCAAACGTGTGCCACACATTCGAATCTGTACAAATTTTACATGTAACATCCGAAACTATCGTGCATATCCAGCTAACTACTTTCAGATTTTATTTATTTACTAGACGCCTTTGGCGACCAGCTGGGTCGCCAAGAGTAATGGGGTCTAAGATTTTCAATTAAATACTTATGTGCCTTGCTCTCTTTATAGTTTCTCTGCCAGATATATTTAAACTTCGAAAGTCACGTAACACTTATTTACTAAATTAATGATATAGATGTTGCAAACGATCATAGAAACCTTTGTCTTGTATTTCTTTTTTAGAAAACATAACATTTAATATTTATTTAATTTCATCCAATCACGTGGTGAAAGTTACAATTTTTTTTTTTCGATTTAATTTGCAGTCATAGTTAATTTATTTTTTAATTTGAACTTCTGTCAGTATGATTTCAGCAGTTTAATAAAAGCTATTTTTTCCCCTTTGCTCGTTCATTATTTATTTTAGAAAATGTCACATATTATATCTCTTTTATTTTATCCAGTCACATGCTAAAAGTTGCATTTCTTTAGATTTAATTTGCAATGATAGTTGTTTTTTTTAGTTTGAACTTCCGTCAATAGGATGGCAACACGCTGATAAAACCTAATTTTTCCCCCTTGACGTGCTCGTGCAGATTAAATTTTATTGTTTTGTCCGAAATATATTGTTGTAAAACATGGTTAAAATATTACTTTAAAAATTCGTTAAAAATAGAAGCTTAAGTTATATATTAAAACAAAGATGCCATTAGAAAGCTAGTTTTTTAATCTTTAAATTGATGTAAAAATCATGTTTGTGCAATAATATTTTCGGAAGTTATAGCGGAAAATCGTCGAAATTTCGCTTAAATTTTAATTAATTCAAATTCTAATTAAAAATTCGAAAAAAGGGCTCCGAGGTGCACTTTCCCGACCTCCAAGGTATACATGTACCAAATTTTGTAGCTGTAGGTCCAACGGTCTGGTCTGTAGAGCGCCAACACACATACACACACACACACACACATTGAGCTTTATTATAAGTATAGATTTCATATTTTGTAATGAGCATGAACGTTTAAATTCATACCCTTTTTCTTAATTTTAGTTTGACAGACAATACTATACTTCCATGTGTCTTGGGTTATTTCCAATCTTGTTTTAATCGATTCCTTATTAATGTAATTATTCAGTCTCAGCTTCTAGTTGCTGGGAATTATCTGGTTATGTAGGATTATAGCTATTAAAAACTTGACGCGTTTCTGCTCATATTCTTGATTTGCTTTCTGGTAGAGCTTTTTTTACATGGTTTTCATTTTAGA
>JAPMOQ010067167.1:367523-381580 GCA_026543055.1 Argiope trifasciata | reverse complement strand
GGTAGAGCTTTTTTTACATGGTTTTCATTTTAGATCTGATTTGCTTTTTCCTCCTTGTGTTTGTGTCATTTACTTATTTTTCAAATTATATAATGTGATAGATTATGATTTTAGATATTGGTACATTGTTTGATATTACTGTATAGCATTCTGCGACTTCTATCCTTTGGATATACTGATAGTATTTTACGTTTTTGTATGTTACTGCTGTTATGTTACTGTACTTTTCAACTTAGCAAACCAATTCTGGGTTATTTACAGCCCATTTTCTAGCAACGACTGGAGCATTTCAATAAATAAAGAATGGTTCTCTCCCCGACTACATTCAAGGTCTTAAACCTTTTCGGGTAGGCTGGTGATTTTGGGGTAGACCAAGAGCTAGACCAATACAAGACATAACACGATCTTTTTGTAATAATTATCAATTCTCCCAAAACAACACAAAATAAATAATAAATTTTATCAAAATCCAAACAATAAAAATGTTTACTGTATATTAATAAATATATGCATCAAATATGTATTTATTTTACAAGATTTTTAATGTAAATATAAGATTTTTTATAAGTTAATATCTCAAGTCAAAATAAAAATCAAATTCACCAAATTTATATTATTTATACCAGGTAAGAAATCTTTAATTAAAATTCTCTAGAAATTATATTTAAAGTATTTAAAAGCATTTTTTAAATTCGTCAATTCAATCTTATTTTACCAGTTATTTTTAAGATATTTACGGTCCTGTATTCTGTTGTTTCACTGAAGTAGCATGCAATATATATTTAAGCATTCAAGGGAAAATGTTTTATTTTCTCTTCATTGAAATAATTAAACGTTAGATTTCTGTAGACATTGAAGGTGACATCATTTTGAAACTGAAACGAGGTCAAGTGACGATATACAAAAACGTATAAGAATTTAAAACCTTAATTAATGGATTCTCATCTATTCTTTTATAAACCTATACATAAAAGAAGGCCATCCTCTTTAACAGCTCGTCAAAAAAAACCATCACAAGAAATAATGATTGCAAGAACAAGTAGTAAATTGTTTCCGAAAAAAAAAATTGTTCCTTCGATTTTTCAATTGATACCCAGTGGTTACAGTGAAGATAACACGAAATGAAAAGAAGGCTTTAAAAAGCAAAATTTTTTTTTTGTTTGACCTTCGGATAGTTTTAGTATTAATGTGAAAATGGAAAGAACATTTTTCTTCCTTGGTTGGATTCCCCCAAGTTTCTGAAATTGATTAGAAGGTTGATCGGGAAAATCCCAGGCATGATTATAAATATTATTTTATTTCTATCAAACTCATTTAATGCAGTCAGACGAGTCGATTACAGATATAAATTTTTACCATAAATGCAAGATAAAAACTACACGTGCAGTCTTCACATATTATTATCGGTAAAACAGAATTTATAATTTTGAATATTTTGTTAGACCTTATTCAATCGAATTCGACATATCCAATCAATAGACTAATTCTTGAGTTATGGTAAAATTATAGAAACTACAACTGTCAAACGAAGTGATTCAAAAGCTTCAAGATATCGAAATAAAAGTGTGAAATTACAAAAATACATATTTTTATTGCCATTACATTCTTGGAAAGCATTCAGGGGAAATTTACCCAGATTTCTGATTCTCTTCGAATAGTGGGGTGTATTAAATCGATCACGATCTACCGGTGGACTATCAAGACATTGAGGTGACCGACTTTACTAAGACCTAAAACACGCATTCTAGAAAAAATATATTTATGGAACACCTACAGCTATTATTATTCGATTTGCATTTATGTAGTTAAGTACATATTCCGTATTTATTATTTAGTTATTATAGATATTGCAGATCTTTGCTTTATCTCATCACACCTATGCCACTGGTTGGACTGTCACACCACCTTGAAAAAATTAGAAGCCGATTAATCAGTAAAGTCGGTTCACACCTGACTTAGAAGAAACCAGCGATAGCTTTGATCCGTAGAATTTAAATAATATCTTATGTAGGAGTATAACTTTACAGTAATATATGAGAGTGTCTGCACTGCTCAAAGCATTTTCGAAAAAACATTCAGGAGAAATTTATCCATTTTTCTGTTTCACTTAGAAAAACCCAGCACTAGCTTTGCTCCTAAGCGCTTTGTACTACTTGAAGTGAGTAAGATTTTACTCCTATAGAGAGAAATATTTTGGATTGTCCATGCGTTCCTAAAGAACATTAAGTTTTCAAGTTCTTGAATAAGTCTCTTTAAGAGGACACAAAATCTTCCAATTTCCTGTTTTCAGCTATATTATTTCTCACCCGGCTAGGTCACTATAAGAGTTAAAACATCTACATGTGAAAGGATTTATTTTGATTAATACAGTAAGATTGCATTTGTTAACTTTCAAAGTATTGATTTTCTTATACACATTGTTGCTATTATTAAAAGACATTTGGTAAGATGAGAATTTCGAAGTAATTTTAAAGTTTCTAATTAGTTTAAAATCGCTTAATTTAGATAATTATATCTAAATCTAAATTTATTTTATTAGATTTAGATTAATAAATCTAAATTTAAATGGTTTATCTTGATGAGGGTTTTTCTGTAATTCATTTTGTCTAATACATGTGGAACTTAAACTTATCGAAAAATACTTAGTTATCGATAATGTAATTGGTAGCAATAATGCTCATATTTTTAAACTGTTATTAAAATATTTTCATTGCTGGAATTGGGAATTTTTGTTTTTAAGAAGACAGAATTAGATTTAGAGGAGATTTAGTATAGAATTAGATTTCCAAGGTTAAGGATTCGAACTTATTATAAACTTTTACTTGTCCTTGGGACTACCGTTTTGATTATGGAGATGAAAGTGAGCCTGTTTGAGAGATAATAATCAACGTACTGAGCTTGCAAAGATAACTCTACGCAGAAAAAAAGTAATCAGATTACTAAAAGAAGATCAGTAAAATTTTTCCTCTGATTTTTGAAAGATTGTTTTTATCTATTTACTAGAAACTTTTTTGTCATGATCTTGTTTTGTCATCGTTAAAATATTTAACCCTTTCAGGGGCACTATGCCAAAAATGATTTTTTTTTCGAAACAATTATTTGAATCTGATTATATTCTATTACTGACATGTAATTTACAGTTAAAAAAAATTAAGGTCCTTAGGGGGCTGGGGGATAGGAGACATACTGGGTATGTCACCGCGCATCTAGAACATGTTTTGGAGCGAATTCACAAATATGCAACTCGTAATTAGAAGGTATTTTTATGAAATGAAAGCAGTTTTAGGGATTCATGACGCTTTTTAACATGAATGACGCAAAAAAATGAGCTTTTTGAATTCGAAAATAAAGTTTATCGGAATAAAATGAAGACAAATTACATCATATGAAAACATGCTTCCATCTTGAATTTTTTGTGTGGAAACATAATACTTTCTAAGACTCGTGCTGCCGTCTATTGGCAAGATAAAGACTTAAAAAACGTTAGGAAATTTTATGTAGTTATTTCAACGCGATTTTCCAGTTTTAAAAAAATTGTAAAAAGGTGACATATGGAGTATGTCACCGCCCCTGAAAGGGTTAACGCATCATTAATGTACATATAATTTCTATTTGTTGCAGTTCTATGACATTTTTAATAACCAAAATCATAATTTTTGAGCTTTTTTTAGATTGATTTAGATTTAAAATAATGTCTCATTTTCAATACGAATCTTATATTCAAAATCTTAATATATATATTTATAGATTGACGTGCTATTTGCAATTTGCGTAATTCGACCTGCAACATGCGACATGTAAAAAACAACAAAACCATATACGTGACATTCTGATGGATTTGCAAAATTTTGCAAATAACTACTGTTTGATAATAAATGTGAAAAAGATTTTTCAAAATATTAATTATCCTTTATAATTGAAATTGGTGATTGCATGATAAAGACGATTTTGCAGTATTTAGCAATATAAATATTGTTTAAATTCAAAATTCTTTTCTTTGAATTTTATTCATATATTCATTCTTTTGAATGTTATACTGATTCTTTTATTTGCTTAAGATAGACTTTGATAATATTTTACATCTTTAAACTTTTATTTTCTCAAAATCAAGATTTGGGTGTAAATCTAACAAAAACATCTAATAATTTAAAATCCATACTATATTTTTTCTTTAAAATTTCATATAGCATTTCTGAGTGCAGCTCTTAAATTTAAAATTTTTTTAAAAATACTCTTATTAAAAATATACTAATACATTCGTTGTTCAGGCGCTAAATTTTGAATAAATATTTGAAAAATGTTTTTCTTTATACTTCTTTTTATTTCCCCCTCTCCCCCTAAAAAAAAGCCTTTTTCGATTTTTAAAAGTGCCGACTTTTATATTTTTGTTTCAATCAGTACTTCGCAAAAATTCAAAAATGCATGTATATTTTTTCAATATATATATATATTATAAATATATATATCAAAATATTTCTGATGAACATTTTATTCCTTCCAGTATAGTGAAGACAAGCGAATGAAAGAACTTTGATCACCTCTCTGCTGATTAAAATAAAAATTTTATACAGAACTTTTACAGATTTTAGTGAAAGGATCATATCTTAAATTTCATTTCACCACATTGTTGAATTTTTGAGAAATCATGTTTACACACATGCTCGATATAGACCAATACGTAATCATCCTTTAAAAAATTTGATTCAAAATTGGAAAAATCGGAGTATGAATACGAATTGACAATTCATACGTAAAAACTGTACACCAAATATTATACATTTATATTTTTAATTTTGAAGTTTCTGTTTTCGTTTTCTCCGTCTGGGTCACTTATTCTCGGATATACAGACAAATAAATAAAAAATTTTAATATACTTCGATTTGACAGATTTCTACAGATTTGGAAGTAAGCTCACTTTGAATTTCCGATTTTTAGTTCAAGAATTTTTTCAGTTGCCATGATCACAGTCAAAGAGACATAGTTCCAAAAATAAGTTTTTAATATTAGGGGGAAATCTGAAATGTGGAGATTCTTTAAAATCTCCTGTTTAAATTTTTCTGCTATTGCAATACTTTTTTTTTTCGTATACGTGAAAATAAAGGCAACCAAAACAATAGCTGGCGTTAAAATTTTTACTGTTTTTAAAAAATGTACACATTTTTAGCTATGCATCAAAGTTAATCATTAGAGTGGAAGGGTTAAAAAAATTTATTATTATTCTCTTGAATTAAAAAAAGTTATCAAGATCTTAGAGTTCATTTGTTGGTAAATGAATTAAAATAAGAGAATTTGTAAAAAAATCATTTAATAAATTAAATTTTTAAAAATTGTATACACATGAAAAATTAGGTTAATCTAAATTAGAAGAAAATTAAAATCTTTCCAACTGCTTTAATAATAAATTTCCATAAAAATTAATTTTTTCCTACTACCATAAGAGTTTGAAACTAATCTTTTCTGAAAACTAAATATAAGTGAATCTTTAAAATAAATGAAAACTTCAGTGGATAACATTTCCTTATAAGACATATTCTTGAAAAACCCCCCCCCCCCACTAAAAAAAGGCAATAAATTATTCGATACTTATTTTTGATACTATTCTCCTTCGAAATATGACATATTTGCATATTCAAATGCTTTCAACTATCCAACTGATTCGTAAACTGAACTAACAAAACTCGATTGACTTTCAAGGATAGACATTTTGGCTAAAAAAAAAAGATTTAAAGTGCCAATTAGCTATCATCAATGGCTCTTCTTACAAGCGTCATATCTATTTTCATTTTTGAAAAGATCATTAATACCCAGCAAAGACAGAAAGCAAAGAAAATCAAAATAAATTGTTCTAAAAATTGCAAATGTTTTCTGGGAATATTTCTTCGGCCCTGTTCTTGTTTCTATGCAATGTATATTCACCTGCCACAGTATAAAATACGTTTGCATCTAATTCTAGGATTGATTGATCAAGTTCAAATTAGGTAGGCTTCCATACTAGAAGCATACAATCTACACATTCAAGCGGCTCAGTTTGGAAATAATATTGTTTGTTATTCACTTTGAAAAATCCTCTTAAGAAACTTTAAATACAAAACCAGAAATAGCAAGGAATTAAAGTTGTTCAAAAAAAATTAAGTCACGCTTTGTCAATTAATCATTGCCCCCATTTGTAACAACGAGCTATGACAAAATGTAGATCATTAAATCGATAATTACATTTCTGCTGCTTCCAAATGAGATCGAGACATGACCATTTCGAACATTCTTAATCTATTTAAAGAATTTTCTAAAATATATTTGCTGATTGAAAAATGGCTTAACATATTTGGTATCGTTCTTTATTCCTGTAATTTGAATTATGTATCTAATTAAACGAATATTACTTTGCTATTCTTAAATTCTGTTCGAGAAGGGGTCATTTAAATATAGCGTAAGTCTAAATAAATAGGATACCGGGCGTAAATCATAGACGTGTCAAACGGTGTTTGAATATTTTTAAATGCAGGGTGATGCTGCCTATTTTTTAAAAAATCATATTTTGAAATTACTGCACATATTTCACTAAACGATGCATGAATTTCAAGAATATCGTACCAAGTTTTTTCAGCTACAAATTTTTGATACGTAAAATTCTTATTACACGGCATACGTCCAATCTGTAATCCAGTTCTTTCAAAAAACATTTGTAACATCACTCTGTCAGTAGTTCTGAATGCTGCAGAAATTCGTTCTTTAAGTTGTGGTAATGATACATGAACAGTGTCTCATCACAATTATTTCTTTTTGTGGGGTCATATCAAAAATAACAGACAAAACAAAATCTTTGGAATGAACTTGATACAGATTGGATATATGTTCTGTAATAAGAGGGTCATACATCGGACATTTGTAATCGAAAAAAAAGGAATATCTCTCTTTAACTTCATGTATCACTTATTATAATATGTACAAGAGTTTAAAAAAAATTAATAAGGTCCAACATTTATACTCTCCATACATTTATACAACATCATACTTTTCATATAATCTAAAAACTTCTTAAAACAAATGGCTTCATCTTAAAACTCAAATCGACGTGGATGCCATATAAATGGATTGATCATATGCTCAACCTTATCTTAAAGCTCAAGATGGATTAAGATTTCTTATGTTAGATTGGCGCGTCAATGTTTATTATCATCATGGGTACTTTTCAGTTATACGGGCACAAGAAGGCGCCAATGTGAGCCAAACGCGAGTCAAGTCACCAAGCGAAGCGAATGGCAAAACAACCATTGCTAATATGAACAAAACGTGAACTAAGTCGTCAAGTGGATAACGTGATTTTGTCGAATTTGAGCATGTAATTTGACATAATTTCACATTTTTACTTTTTGGTGATTTTTTATTTTTTCCGACTAACGATTATTTGACGATTTTTTATTTTTTCAGACTAACGATTATTTGACGATTTTTTCGTTCCGTCAGTATAACGGAAAAGTACCCAATAACGAACTGTTAATTAAATAATCAAAAATATCAGAAGTCTGATAAGCCATTAAACATACTGAAATGAAACTAGAAAGAAAAGAAAAAATGTGATACTGACTCACGAAAAACATTTCTCGTTACAGCAATAAAGTCAAGCGACCAACTCTGACTTTAAAAACTTATAATATTAATGTAAGAGCTACAAGATTAGTTCTAAATTTCCATGTCACCATTCAAGTTGAAATCTACTTCTTCGTTTTAGTTATTTACTGCCAAAAATAGTTATTGATGAAAACAAGAAAAAGGTATTGACATCGTTTATTTGAAGCTATACAGCCTTGTGTCATGTAAAACAATACTGTTTATATGGTAATTTCTTTATTCCATCCTATGTACTTAGATGATAAATAGTTAAATTTTAGATACCAATAACTGGTATACTGAAATATTAAATTTCATTTTCAAAAAGGATTATAGTCACTTCTTTAAAATTCTTTCTATTTTAAAATTTTCTTCTCGTTTCTAATTCGTAAAATGCATATCAATTAAAAACTAACCTGTCTTCTTCAAGATTTTCTAAGAACAGGCAATTTTAGTTTCGCTGGCAATAATCACTTTGATTTAGATTTGAATACTGAATTAAATCGGCAATTATGGCCACAATTTCTCAAATTTGATCTAATTGTCATGATAATATTAAAATGGAACTGTATGCAAGATTTTTAAAATATCAAAATTAAGCATTTTTTTCTTTTGTAAATACTTAATATCAAATCAAAACTTGATGGTATTAAAAAGTTTAGGAAATATTTTCAAAAGAGGCGGGTAATAAAAAATCTAATTTGCGCAGCGAGTGCTTTAAAACTTCTGATAACAGCAGAGAAAATGAATGAAATATTTCAGAATTTGACTATTAATTATGTGGGGATTTTCGAAAATCTCTTTAACATGATGATTGCATTTTATAAATTTTGGATTAAAATTTATAATCGTATTATCAGACAAATTTTTTTTTATAAATATTGGTTCAGGATTTCATATTTAGGATCAACTATTCAAATATAATTGCTTATTATATGTATTTTTTCACTTTTAAGGGATAGCATAATGAATAATATAAAAGATGTCTAATACTTTGCCTATTTATTTAAAAAATCTGTAGAATTACTTTATAATTCCCCAAGAATAACATATATCTGAAAAACCAAAATAAAAATAACTTACCAAGATACATAGGGCTATTCTTTTTCTTAACGCTATCATCCATGTATGATGTTCCAATGGTATAAAAGATGCACCCTGATAGACCTTTCAAAAAATTGCTCATGAAAAATATTGTAAGCACTGGAGTTGTTATTGACTCTGCACACTCTCCCAGAATCGAATTGTAATCTTTATCACAGAATTGTGCTTTCACCCCTTCAATTTTAGAAACGGAATACTGGAATGCCACACTATCACTCGCTGTACCATAAATAAAATATGGCAGGGCCATTATGAAACTACTTACAGATCCTATTAGCATCCCAATTGTCAAAAGCTTGGGACGATGCGCAAATCCACCAAAATAGCCTATTAAGGCACCTAAAATAATTGGTGCGATTTCATCAGAAATCATAATAAGGCCACTTCTTTTACTGTCATAGGCAAATCTTTTCTCTAAGGTGGACATGCATCCAACCAGATATGTGAAATGTGCTCCTTGAGCAAGTCCTGCCATGGAATAGAAGAATAAAAATAGTTTGGTATTTGCCCCTCCTTGGAGCCATTGAGGAGTCCACGATCCAAAACCACACTTAGTATCAGGATCATCATCTACGTCGTCGTCTTTGATAGCCTTCTTTTTCTCTAGCACGATATCGGTTAAAGCTGCTGTACTCTGTGAAAACTTTTCAGGTGATACAATGTAAATATCGTCTCCTTTCTTTTCGCCGTTCATGATGTCTTGATGTTTGATGCGACTCAGAGAAGAAAGAAGTTAAAACATCTGGAAGTCTTTCTTAGTTCCTAAAAATACAAACAGAGAGACCCCTTAACATACTTATAATGTATCATGTAGGTCAGTAGAATACTAGTATGAAATGGTAATTTAATATCAAAGGAAATCCTACACCCTGTAAACTTCAGATGGAAAAGATAAGAGTAATATTTAGAAATGTAGAACACCGAATATTTCTTTATTACTCATATGTTCCTTTTATCTTACTTTTAAAGGCATTTTGCTTATCAGAAATGGACTTAAATGAGTATACGAAGCATGAAAACTTATTTTCTTTCAAATTTAAAATTTATTTAAGTTGCTGTCTCTTTTTTTACTCTACAACCACTTGGGACATAGAATTTCAGATTGAGATCGAGTCCTTGAAAAAGACCCATTTAACCAAAACCCTTCTAAATAAATTAAATGTGTACTTGATAAACTTTTCAAATGTCTTCTCTTTGTTATAAAATTTAAAACTTGCAAATTATTAGGATGGGGAATAAGTTCGTAGTGTTTTAATATTTCCTTCGTTTTACAACGATATTTTTGCTGTTTGACAAAATGAATAATATTCATTCGACAAAGCTCTTTCTGCTCTACAAAACTGTGCCAGTCGCCTTTTTGAATAATTTTTTAATTACTTTTAAGGCTTAGAAATAGAATATCCAGAAAGTAAAAATCAGCATTTTCGACACTACTCTTTTTCATTTTTCATCGAGGCCAAAAAGCTGCTCGCAAGCAGCACGGGACATTTGCAACGTATACGGAGAAGGTACCATTGGCGAATCTATAGTACGTAAATGGTTTGCAATGTTCGAAAACCGTGATTTTGACGTTGATAACTCGCCTTTCGGAGTGGGAGGGTATGGTGTACTAGGAGATGCTTGAAAGGAATGTCAATGCCATCAAGGAGCTCTACATAGCCTAGATACACCGTTTGAATGAGGCTATGCGACTGAAAAGACCCCATCGACAAGGACAAACCACTCCTTCACGACAACGCCAGGCCCCATGTTGCACAAGTCATCAAAATCGCACTCCAAGAGCTCGAATGGGAGGTATTTCAGCATCCACCGTATTCTCCGAACCTTGCACCGTCCGATTACCATCTTTTCCGCTCCTTGTCGACATATATGAGGGGTGTTATCTTTGACAATAAAGAGTACCTTAAAAATTGACTCAGTAACTTCTTCAATACCAGACCAGGCGATTTTTTATGGAAATTAATCGATAAAATGGCCGAGAAGTGGGAGGAGGTCGTAAACAGCAACGATGAATACATAATCGATTAATTAATTGTTATTACTAATGATTTTCTTTAAATAAAAGTATTTGATATAAACGCTACAAATTTATTCCCCAACCTAATAGAATGTTGGATAAAATATCAGCCTTGCCATTTTAAATAAGGTTCGAAACTATTTGTACAAGATATTTCTACCCTTAAAACAAGACAATCTAACAAAATTAATGCAAATATTTTTCTTAAATAACAGATTTTGCATTCAAAGTAGATCAACACTATTGAAAATAAAATTTCAATTAAAATTAGATCGTAAAAAAAGATTAGATAATGGCAGATATATTCCAGGAAAAACCCAGACACAAAAAGAGAGACATGAAGGTTGCAATAATTTTTCTGAATATGTAACTACATGCTTAAGAAGAAAATTATGCATGAAATCATTTATCATAGTAAGTCGTGTAATCAAAGTAAAAAAAAAATACATAAGTTTTTGAAACCCGTTTTCACTTGATAGGTAGTGTGACATAAAACTGACCTTGAAAACTTCTAAAGATATTTTTAGAAAACTTTCTCTTCATGTAGAGAAAGACTTTGAAAACATGTTTTCTGAGAGAAAGTAAATAAGCTTATAATCATAAACAACTCTAAGCAATTTTCTAAATTCTCATAATATAAAATAAGTTATTCAGTATTGTAAGTTACTTTCCACAAATTAAAGAAAATCGAATTCAATTGCCTGATAACACCAATTCAGATTCTTGAAATTTAGTTTATTATTATCGAAATACGAGTATTATTAATAATCAAATTATCCTACTTGATAATAAACGATTTCTACTTGATCTTGAGCTTGTTTTATACTATTAATTTTCAAGTATTGAAAAAATTATATATAAGACTGAAATTTTCTTATTTCTGAATGAATGTCATATTTATATATACAATATTTATTTATTTATTTATTTTCTTGCTGTGAGTGTTGTACGATTTTTTATTAGATTTCCTCTTTAATAATTGCTATTATTTAAAACTCTCTGCAATAAATAGTTTTGAATTAATGATCTCATAAATCAAACTGTTCCAAGCGTGTTTCTATAATTATATTTAATGAGGAATTTCCAAACACAACTAAAAAATTAGCTAAAACTATTAGATTGAAAGAGCAGCCCTAAACTCGAAACGGATTTCAAGAGCGTTAAATGATCCGCGATTGTTAATCTGTTATTCATTATAGGGTTTTAAATTTTTGTTTTGGTTTCAAATAAACCATCATCATTATATTTGGTCAGACTGCCCATGGTGGGACAGGGCATTTCAATGAATTATTTTTACCACAGTCTATTTTTGACATTTGTTTGCCTATTTCTTTCCTTGTTAGCTCGAAGTTATTTCACCACTGGCTCCATACAACTCATTTTGGATCTGTTCCTTTTCCTGTTTTTTAGAGGTTTACATAAAAGATTTTTTAATATGAAATCATCATCCATTCTAAATATATCAGCCACCCAAATCATCTGATTTATTTTTATAAACTTTATAGTACCTGTCTCTATTGATTTTATATAGCTCAAAGTTATACTTCTCCCAATATAGTTGGTTTCTCTCCCACCGGTTTCAAATAAAAAGATTTGTAAAAATTTCTCTGAATTATTAAATATTATGTTCAAATTAACAATTGATCAACTAAAACTAACTACGATCTACCCTTTTCCCATTAGGTTTATATCAATTAAGTTAAAAATGTGTTTAATATAAAGCATAAATTAACGAGATAATGAAAGGATGTTATCATAATTTTCAGAGCTATATCAAGTATTGATCTTCTTTCAATTAATGACGCTTCTAAATGTTATCAGAAATGTTCTGGGGAGGGTTCTCCATGTCACCAAAAATCCTTTAATCAGAAAAAAAGACATCAAGAAATTAGCTTCAAATAGAAAATGTAATTCAACAAAAAATAAGTTTAACCGTCGTCAATTAAATAATTACAATGATTTACCTGCAGAAAAAGACATGCATACCATGAGTATTATTATATTATATTCGATATATTAAAATTAATAATGTTTTTACATATAACGATGGAATTCAAATTCATACATAAAAACATTCAACAGTGCGCTTCTACCAATCATTCGTTCTTTAGTAGGATTTTCACTTTTATTTTATAATGTGTATGCTTTTTAATTTGGAGTAAACTGAATTAAAAGAATTCATGTTTCCATGTCTATCAAATAACAAGTCTACATGTTTTACATGCATTTCTTTTGAGTCATTTAACCCCTAATAGTAAATCAATAATTTTGGTAAACAAATTGGTGATCAGAAGTGGCTAGTTTAAAGAATCGCATGTGCAAAAAATAAATTAATTATTTAAACATAGTGAGAAATACATAAATCTAAATTTACAGCTTGGATTATGAAGGGAGTCATGTTCAACAAAGAATGTTCATCTCGGTAGATTGCTAAAAGTAAGAAATTAAGGTTTTCAATTTTAAAAAACAATTTTAGTATTGTAAAATAAACCGTATTTTAGTACTTATTTTTTGGTGTTTCGATTAATTTATATTTAGTTTATAAAAGAAACTTTGAGTGTATAAATGTTTGCTTGCGCAATGGTGCTCATTCTTAATTGAAAGATAATGTTTCGTTAATGAAAAATTGTTTAATTTATTGCCACAAATTACTCACTCAGGCCTTTCTTGCACTTCATATTGCTTTTGAAGAAAATATATTCAATAGTTTGTGTTTCGATAGCAAAGAAACATTCAGACGCTTAAGTTTCATTTATATAGATATGTATAGTTGAATAACAAAAACATTTTTTTCTGCAATAAGCTGTTTCTTAAATTTGTTTTGTTAGTATTATTCTGTTGAGATCGTATTCTTCCATTCAAAGAATTAACAAATAATTCATCAAGCATAAACATATGTAGAAATAAATTTTTCTAGAATTGCACGATCAGCCCATTAAATACTTTACAGCCTTATGCAGCCGAATTTTGAGGCTATTATTTTCCTGTTCACTGTTTACATTCTACTTGAATGATGAGTCAGAAGGGAAATTTTGGTATTTTCGAACTTAGCCTTTTTCTTTCATTGCTGTAGATCTTCAAATATAGCATAACAAGTTTTTTTTTCTTATTTTTTTAAAATGTTTTTAAAGCTCGATAAACTCAAGCAACGTGAATTCTAAATTCTTGTTTGAAACATTTTTTAAAGAATTTCTTAAATATATTTTATAATAAATTATTCTCATCCTATTAGGTTGTTCGGAAAGTAATTTCGGTTTTTCCTGACAAAGGATTTAATTGCATTTTTCGCACCCAATTTCATACTTAAACCGCAAAATCATTTTATGT
>JAPMOQ010067167.1:295501-342523 GCA_026543055.1 Argiope trifasciata | reverse complement strand
TGGATTTACGTTGAATCAAAATAATAAAATATTCTCAAATATATGGCGTCATCTTATTAGATAGTAAAGAAAATAAAACAGTCAAGTGGTTAAAAGAGAAGAATATGATTATATATCAAAAATCTATGTTCTCTATTAGTTTAGATTTCAAATATCTGAATCAAACCACTTTTTCATTCTTATAATTTTTGAATTTTGCAACATTAATGGTTTCAACAGGATTATCAAAATCAATTCTTCTATCCATTCAAACTTAACTCCCATTGAGATATATGGCATTATAAACTCTGTTATATGGCATTATAAACCGTTTTTTTAACGCTTACAATAATAAGTTTGGGATTGAAATGTTATTCGTAACTAGACCACTCTTATTTTATTTTGGTAAATTAACATTTACAAACTCTTTAATGTAAACATCGCTAAGATAGAGTTTAAAATTTAATATATTATCGATAAAAAAACAGATTAAGACAATGTCTTGCATAAAGGTAGCGCGTCTTCCCAGTGATCTGGGCATCTCGATTCGGATGTGGTTGTGTTCTGCGTTTCACCTGTGAGGAGTGTAAATGTGCCCCCCTGCTATAAAAAGGCGCTGTACAAGCGAATGCGACTCCAGATGTAGCTGAGTTGTACTCGTGGTCTTAGTTCTGACAGATCTGCCAACTGGCTTGTAAAGTGCAATAAGTAACAACGAATACTTAAAAAATTGATTGCCTCCACCAATAGATTATAATAAAAATCAAAAATATTAAAATTAAATATATCATAATGAGGCAAAATATCAGCTACATTCCACAAACCTCATTCAAAAATTGTACATATAAACCTCCAAAATTATATCGGCAAACGATAAAAGTCAAATAGAATTAACAATTTATATGTTATGAATGCATGAAAACTCTCATAATTTAACAACCTGGTTTCAAATTTCAATATCTAAACAACAGTTTTATAAGAAAATTATGAGGTTTTTCTGTCTTAAATCTATTAAATGCAATTCTGCACATGTACAATTCTGAAACATGATATTAAAGTAGTCAATAAGCTTTCAAAAATGCTTAATAAAATATAAAATAATAAAACATCAAAGAAAATTTATCAATCGATGATCCTGCACAACTCTATAAATGACAAAAAAAACAGATTTTTGTCTGTTTTCAGAACATTTAATTTATTTTAATTGAATTTTTTTTCAAAACTAATATTTTATTTGTGTCATTGTGCACTTCAAAATATTCCAACAATTGTAATTATTTTACAGGAAAGGTTCGTGCCCGTAAACATTATTTTCTTTTTTAAAAAATCTTACCTGTTTTCCTCTCTCCAATTTTTGTTGTAAACTCCATGTCCATTGCAAGCCAAGATTAAAATATTTATCTTGATGTATAGAACCGAAAAAGTCTTACACCATTCAGTTTTAGGAAAATGGAATTACAACACACCGAAAAAAAATTAGAGCATTCGAACTGATTTTCAGGAGAAAGATATTTGCATACATACAACTGCCTTATGTAAACAGATGTCCCAATAATGTGTATGTGTAACTTTACCAGCTGCATAATACCATGGGTTTTCAATAAGAATTCTTATTCGTCCTCGTACTTCTTTTTATAAGTTATACGGAAAAAAATTTGTTATGAATTTTCGTGAGCTATGAGTAGAATCATTTTTAAAAGTTTCAGAATTCTGCTGAAAAATATGAAGTGTTTGCATTTAATTTCTTACTTGAAAAAAATAATTATGCGTGATTTTTTTTATCAAAATCAAATTCCATTTCAAATTTAATTATTTTATTTAAAGATATTTTGAAATATATTCCTCTGAATTCTATTCTTTTTTTCTTAATCATTTCAAAAAATGGCGCTCAATAATGCTTAGTTTTGCAACTTTTATCCAAGAATTAATTTTAAATAGGACGTAGCATTACACTTTTATATTTATTACATTATTTTTAAATGGGAAATCAGAAGTTGTGAAACATTTTAATAACCATGCGGATTCAACCTTTTACCATAACCTTCTTACTTTCTCAATTAGTGTAGAGAAAATATAGCAATAATTAATAAATTTGAAATCGGGATTTTGAAAAAAATACACGTTTTAGACCTCCCCGAGTTCGAAAAACACGCTTTTAGAAAATCCCACCTGTCTTGTGACAAAGATAACTCAAAAACGCTTCGAGTGAAATGAATGAAATTTGGTATGCGATCTTAATACCAAATTTTTTACCAAAATTCATGTAGAGGATGCCTATTATTCTCGAATATAAATTCACACCATAACTAAAAAGTGAAGAGAGATAAATAAAATTTGTTTCACTAATTTAATATTTATTGCATAGATATCTATAAAAGTTTGAGACAAATCCAACAAGTGGCTGATTTTCTGTCGGTTTGTACTTTAAGAAATATGTAAACACGATGACTCTGAAACGAAATTATTTAAATATGAGATTTAGTGTCTACAATTGTAGTTTTGGATCAAAATTTTGTTTCAATTTGTTGGGAAATGTGCATCTAAAAACTCAAATTCGATTTTCGAATATTATTAACTATACGTCAGGTGGCAAATTCCAAATAATTCAGCATGGCTGACATGATATAATTCTTGCCAAAAGTTATATTTTGTAACTATTGTATGGCTTTGCCATGCAAGGCGTTCTCTGGAGTAACACTTTTAATAGAGATACGCGAGCGCAATTAGAGACATTTTCATAGGTGACTGCATGTTTGTAGAATTCAAAATTTATCAGTCACTGAACCGGAAGAGACTTCCAAATTTTGCTTTAATTCCATTTTGTTTACTTACACCAGTGGTAAACGGGATTCTTGCAATAGGGATAGCACATCTTCTCCTCCCGAGTTCGAGTCCTGGTTCAGGCATGGTTGCTCCTCTCCTGTGTTCTATCTGTTAGGTGTGTAAATGTATCCACCAGTAAAAAGAGGTTGTTCAAAAGAATGAGACGCATAAAGTAGCTAAATCGTACTTCTGGCCCTAATTGGCGCTACTGGAAAAACGAGATGCTTACTCGGCTTAAAAGTACTGACAAATAGCTGTTAGCGGCTTGTTAAGTCCCGTAAGTCATAACAACAATGATTATTTTTAAAAGTTCAATGATTACTGGTTGATAGTCGTTCTCAGGTGGCCATATTTCTGAGACTTCACAGATCTCAAAGAAATGCAATCTTGAAAATCCATTAGTCGGTCTTGCTTCTTTGGCTGGAAATCAAAGTAAAAAATCGTTGTAGTTCTTAACTTTGTGTTTCAATAACTCTGCAAGGTTTTCTCTCTTGAGAGAATCAAACATACAGTATAATAAATCTAATTCGTTCATGCAGGAATGACAAGTCAGTGTTTCAAAATATATCCGTTTCTTCTTGTGTAAAACTTTATAGAATATTTATCAATAGTTCAGTTTAAAAAATTATTTTATTTTATTTATTTTCAAAATTGGTTGAATTCTGTTTTGCTTCTAAAATATGGGAAAAAAATCAAAATAGTTTTACCAACATGAACCAGTTCTCGGTTTCGCAATAGTGAATGGCTGGTATCGCCTAACTTTAGTCCTTTTTAGAGAAATGAAACCTTAGAGAATGAATAAGATACTATTAGTTTCGTAAAATGATATAAGTTTTTAAAAAATTGCTTTTATATATTTCTTTCGTTCAACATTTTAAGCTGTGATTTCATCACAATATATAATGCTTTTTATTTGAAATTTTGATATAATTTATTAGAATATTTTTCTAAATACGACAAAAAATCCTACAAAATGTAGATTTCCTAACTTTTTCGAGAGCCTTATCTATTGACTAAAATGACCCAAATATATCTAATTACGCCATTAAAGCATTTTTAGTATGAAAATATTATTACAGAACGGATCAGAAATCAGCTATTGATCCGTGATTAACTCTTCGGATTTATAAAAATATAACTTATGAATTATTGTAAACCTTGAATTATAAAAAATACTAAATAGTTATAATTCAATGACAGTAAATTTCTTAGGAAATTTTACTCAAATAAAAACAAAAACATATATGAAAAAATGATCAGTAATTCCACTAAATTTATTTTAAAGAAATGCTATACCGTAAAAAAATTCGAAATATTTCGAACTTGGGGCTATAGAAATGTCAAAATATGCAAGAGCTAGAAGTTATTTGTGCTAACAGCAAGTTTCGTTTTTCTCCCCTTAACTTTAAATTTATTGTTCTTATATCACTGAGTTGAAGTTCTTTTAAGACATTATTCAATGTTTATATGTCATTATCACTTAATATGTTATTCTTGTTTTCAAATAAAGTTCGCTCAATTAAACCTAAACTTAATTTAAATATAAAAAAATATTGCGGATTAAAACTTATTTCGTGAAGATAATGAGCTTGTTTGAGCAATCGTTTCATGACATAATCGGGTTACGCAATGCTATGTTTAAACGCCTGCAAGATATTTCAATGTTCACCTGCGAAGTATAAATAATGTGAAAGGAAACTCCAAAAGTATTGAGAATTAATGTTTCTAAGCATGCAATTCCATTGCATGCTAAAAATTAGGATTTATTTATACTTCTAAACCATTTAAGACTTTCCCATTTTTAATAACTGTCTATCTTTATTTACTTTCGTATATGAAACATAGCAAACTGTTGGGACTGTCAAAACATTTGAATTCTAGATTTTGGTGAATCTGCACGTTCTAGATCTCCCTAAATTTTAAAAAAAAATTAATCTTACATCTTTCCGTGTGTGTGTGTGCGCGTGCGTGCGTGTGTGTGTGCGTGCGTGCGTGTGTGCGTGCGTGCGTGTGTGCGTGTGCGTGTGTGTGCGTGTGAACGCAAAATCATTTTGAGTTAGACGATTAAAACTTTGTATAGAGATTTTACACCTCATATCTAAATTTTTGTCAGATATTCAACAATTCTATCAAGGTAAAATGTATTTGCCTGATTGTGCGGTCCGCGTGAATTGAAAAATTACAAAAGAGACTCAGAGCTAAATTTGGTAAATAGGCTTAGCATTTAAAATGTGACGTCCTTTCAAAATTTGAATAGAATCTCCCAAGGATTTAAGCATTTGTTGGTCTATAATTTCGCATGCATTTAAATGTAATAACTCATAAATGCTATGTCCTAAATCTATGATATTTGGTATATTATCTTGTGATTGAAATTGTATTTATGTACCAAATTTTAGCTTTAATCGGTAGGGATGAAACATCCAAAACTCAATACATCCAAGCCATTAATCATCAAAAAATTGGTGAACATGGCCCACTAATAGGTTCTTACATAAAGATAGCATCAGGGAGACTGAACTTCACTCGTGAGGGTTTTTTTTTTTTTTTCATTTCTTTTGTAAAATCGTGTTTTTTCGGAAAAATATTTACATAAGAATCATATACTGATTGCATATAAATAGTTTCCGATCTTACCTGCATATGAACTGGTTATTTAAATTTTTTTAAATCATGAATACACTTATAGTTTAACATGTTATTCGAAACGGTTAACACAATAATTGCATTTTTGCAATTATTGGATGTGAACCGAACGTATTCGTATTAGGATTATGTCATATAGCTCTATCTAGCAACATTTTGGGGTACTAGTACTTGAATATCCTATCGCAACAATGCAAGTACCACAAAAATTTACACTATCAGCATGAGAGCAGATAGAAAAAGGCTCTTTTAATAACTATTAAAAAAGTTTTTAATCACTTTTATTCAGGAAAGTCACCTACATAGATAAATTAAAAAGACATTGCATTATCTTAATATAAAACTTAATCCAAATCAAGCCGTTCCCGAGATATAAGAAATATTATATTATATATATATATATATATATACATATATATATATATATATATATATCGTTTGAAGTTATCATTTAGTTATATTAACGTCCCGTTTTTAAGGCAACACGAACTATTTTGGGACGGACCTCGTAATTTGGAACCACAAAAGCTACGAAAGTGCAACCTGAGCTGGCATCTCCCTTCCTCCCCTCTCCACAACAGCGGAAGGATACTAGGCCTGATGAATTTAATGTGCAACAAACTCTATGCATCATGGTTATTCAGTGGAATCGGGACTTGAACCTGAAACCCTACCACTCACGAATCGAGACCTTACCACCATGCCTATTTAAAGTTACAAGATGTAGTGAATAATATACAAGAAATTTATTAAGAAATATATGAGAACGATTCTGATAGATTACACCCGCTAATGCTAGTCAATTTAAATAACATATTTGTGGTTTTGAATTAAATATATTGATATTTCATTTCACTTTCATCTTTTAGTCAATCAGTATGCATTTTATTCAAGCGCTGAATAAATTCAAATATCACAGTCATGTGACAGCTGTAATCACGTTTTCAAATATTTGTTACCTTAAACTCTTCTATTATGGCGTCTGTTTTCTTTCTTTCAAGTTACACAATGGATTATAAAATTTAATTAACATAGAAGTATTTTATATGCAACTTGTGAACGTGATTCTGTTGTTGCATGAAAGATCATTTGTGCAAGGTTCTATGAATTTTATTCGAAATGCAATCCATATAATTTATGTAGCATATTTTGAATATAAATTCAACTATTATCTGTCTGCTATTTTATATTGAAACAATGGCTTCATAAAGAATCTAAAATATTTTGTTTAAAAATTGAATAAAAGGAATTGGAAAACCCGGAAATAAATATTTTTATCTTTTCAGTGCAACAAAACATAGAAGTGTGACTATTTTGTCTAGAACTGAAATAATTCACAGATCAAAATCATGACTTCAAAGATACAAAGTATTCATGCTTTTTCCTGAACTTGAAAGTATATTGACGTTATAAAACCGAAAGTTATTTTAATTTGATTATTTTTATATTCCTTCCTTTTATCAAAAACCTAGAATTTTAAAAAAAATAAAAGAAATTCTAATCTATAAAATTTAACAACATAACCTGATAATATTTTAGGCCTGATACATCGGTCTTTATTTTTTAAAATTTATTTTTAATTAAAAGAGAGATAACATGCAGAAAGATCGTTATAACGCGCATGTGTATAGATGCATTAGTTAAGAAAAGGAAATAATGTTGTTAAATATATTTCAATCTACATTAAAAAGATATTTTAAAGTAAGAAAATATTTCGGGTAATAAAATTGATACGATTTTTTTTTTTAGTTTTAAAATAAATTTTGCACAATAATATATTTGAAAGTATTGAAAGGAAATATTAACGTCTTAGTTATTCGTAATTAAATTTCTAATTGGAAATTGAAAAACATTTCTTGCCTTATACTGAAGAAATAACTACATGACAATTGAAATAGATTTAAGTCAATCCGTCTGATCAATAAAGCATTTCAAACGATTTTTGCCTTAAGCATGTAAATAGCATCATTTGTACATCACAATTTATCTAGAGTGATGCATCCTTTAAACAGTATCGTGTTAAATACCATGTTAAGAGATAATAGAATAAATTATGTTCGTTAAAATATAAAAGATTAAAAAGCTCATTTATTTACGAAAATGCGTGTAAAATGTTAGTTTTTACTTTCCCGCATTCGAAATGTACAAAGAAAAAAATTATATAATAATATCACTTGTATATAAAAAAAAATATCTCACTGTTTATAAATATCCTTGCTTATAATGTAAAAAATTGATATCCACTGCCGAACATCCACGTTTCAGATCTTCCAAAGCCCCCCAAAAATTTTAGAATTATGTCTATGTGTCTGTAATTAACTAAAAAAGCTTTTGAACCAGACAGATGAAATTTGGAATCTGCACTTAACATCAAAATTATATATTTTTGAAAATAAATTTTAAATAATATCCGCTCCGTTTTAACAAAACTAGTAAATTCAATAATTACAAAGCGTGAAAGGTGCTAAACAGATAAATTTAAGTGCACAACAGTAGCATCTAAAATTTAGATCCTTATCAAATTTTTAGATAAATCCTATCGTTTGTCGTTTTCATCGCCATCTATGCTTTTCCATTCTTTACTTAAAAACACAATTTCAAATGAATGAAATTTGGTATGTGATCTTATATGTGCAACTGTTACTCTTGTTAAATTCTTTGACCAATAAAAAGATCTTCAAAATGCATATTCGATTTTCTGATATTTGAGCTTTAACTGTCGAAGATCCTTTTTGTATGATGGTTAATTGTCAAAAAATACAAAGCTAGAATTAATAAAAACTATTGTTAGTAAAACTGTTCCTCCGAAGAGTTATCAATAATTACATTTTTTATGCGAATAGTTATCAATAAGTACATACTTTTATTCGAATAGTAATTAATAATTGCACTCTTATATTCGAAGTTTATTAATAATTACAATTCATTGAGATCTTTTATCTCAAACATATGCTGTGGACATCTACCTAAACTTACTGCCGATGAAAAATATTAAATTTGTGTATAAAGCCTTAGGATTACTGAATTTTGAATTCCGAATCGAATTTGAAAAAATACTTTTGAAGACAGCATTCGAAAAATTAAATAAAGTCCGATTATCATGATCATAGAAAGGCGCATACATCATCAGTTAATACGAAAAGTCCTAGATTTTGTAAATTATGTTTATATGCCTCCCCAGTCTCTAAACTGCTACTTTCCATGACAAAAAAATAGTTCGTTCTTTTGGCATCAAAGACCATAAGCTGTTTGGAGAAAAAAGCATTTTAGATGAAGAATCTTGTACCTTCTGCACACGGAGTTGGAAGAGTAAGACTTTGTTGTATGTTGCAGCCAGTGGCCGAGATCATGTAAACTTTATCGATTCAAATAATTTAAAGTACATAAACTTTTTAATAGAAAATTTGAAACACAGTTCACAGCCTTTAAACTTTTGCGATTGCTTTTGGTTTATATAAAATAATCCTAAACGCATTGCTCTCAATATATAGCTCCGACAATTCAATAATCAGTAGTATTCTGGTTATTCTCCATTAGTGGGACTAATTGGAATACCAGATTCTCCATCATGATACAATTTCGAAAGAGACGATAAAAAGATATTTTGATTATCAATTTTTTTATCAGAAGTTTTTATTCTCAAAGAATAGAATAGTGTTTCTTCTGAAGAAATATCTAAATTTTTTCAATCTATGCTCAAACGATTGGCAGAGGTTCTCAGACACAAGGGCTATCCAACTGAGTACTAAAGTTTAATTTATAAAATTTTTTAATTTTCACTAGATTTTTTATTTGTACGCAAATATTGTCTGGTAATTTTTAATCCTTGTAATTTTTTAATTTGTTTGTTCACTACTGATTGCACTTAAAAATCCCGTTGACGAACTGTCAGGGATTTAAGTCTCGTTTGCGCAGTAGTTTCAGAGGGTAAAGGACTCTGAGCACACGAGGGCAGAAATTTTTTTAGATCAGATGGAAAAAAGACACTCAACACCTTTTTACAGGGGGATCTTTCATACACCACACAGATAGAACACAAAGTAAAGAGTAACCATACCCGAACCAGGACTCGGACTCGGGATGCCCAGATCTCGGGGAAAACGCGTTACCCGTACACCAGGATGCAGGCAATTTTTAAGCTTAATTTTTATCAAAGACAATATGTATATTATTTCTGATATTGTTATTAAAATAGAATTATTTATACAAATAAAACAATTAATAAAAATGAAATTAATATTGTTATGATAACACGTTGTAATGATAACTTATAATATTAATTGAAAATTATTTTTTTTATATGCCGATTCTTTCTTTCAAGAGTATATATGTTAGTTAGCATCTAATGTGTAATAAATTAATAAGGGAATACGCTTTTCAGAACTAAGAATAACGGTGAATAAGCACTAAAAATGTCGCTAGTGCCATATACTTTACAACCAAAAGCAATTGTTTAAATTCACGGTTCATGTGGGTTTGTTTCTGGAAAAAAAAAAATATCTTCAGCTTGACGTGATAATTGTTTTCTTCTTTTAAAAGATGTATTAAACGTGTCTTCCCAACAAAAGAACTTGAAAGTAAACAATGCCATTTTTCAGAATTTTACCATTTCCGGTTGGAAAAGTGGATATTTTTTTATTTAATATCGAAATATAACAAACAAAAGTTTCTAGAGAATGAAAATAGCTTACTTTTGCTTCCTTAGACAATGTCTGGAGTAAAGTATGGTGAGAATAAAAAGTCGGTACTTGCATGTGGTTGGTGATACACTCTGTTTGTGGGCTCTTTAAATATTAAAAAACCTTTTAACACGAATGAGTGTTATTTATATAAGTAAAAAGGTAAGAGTTTTTCATTTAAAAATACATTAATAAAACTCTTTAAATCGGTTTACAAAACATCCGAATTAAATTATTTTTCCTGCAGCATTTCATGTGTCAAATAGTAAGATCTTAAGGTAAGATTATTTTAAATATAAATTTAGTAGCATGCGAAACAATAATTATATCAATAAATTTATTTTATATAATAGATATACAGATTATTATATATAGCAGATTTGATGTCATGTTTTTTAATGTGCATTTTCGGGGGGAATATTAAAAGGTTTAATTCGAAACATGATTGGAAGTAAATAAAATAATAGTTTTAAATAAAATAGAAATGTATAATAATTTTAATTAATAGTTAATAACTGTACCTTTACTTCAATCATTTCCTATATTTCTAAATATAGAAAATTCCTGTATTTTTCGATCAAAAAGGATTTTGCCATGAGATTTTTATCGAAATACTCTCAAAATCCTAAAATTTTATAAAAGTATTCGAAACTTTACCAATTTGATATTATTTTTCATCTTCTACGATTTAATTTAATAACTTTTGATATGGTTACTAGAAAAAAAGAATTATGTCATATCAAAGAAAAATTTAAAGGAAATTTAAAGTGATTTTTTTTCAAATATAGTTATAATATTTTAAACTTGATTTTACTTAACTATATCAGGCGCTGCATTTTGTATGCAAAAATTTTTAACGAGAAAGAATTTTAGTCTAAATTACCAAGTTGTCAGATTGAAAATCTTGTATAGATATTAATGCCAACAATAAACACTCTTATAATACGTTAATTCTGAAAAGTACGCGTTACAGGAAGATTTGATGAAACATTAAAATTGACAATACGTGGGAAGAAGAGGAGTTCTTGAAATCAAGACTTAAACCACCATTCATTGAAATTAATTGGAGAAATGGTTTGAAACTAATATATTTAGTTAGTAGTTGTGCATAATTATTTCAAATATACTTAGTTATTATTAAAATTAATTTATAAAAGCGGGGAAAAGTTATGATTTTTATCTGTATTTCATTATAATATATAAGGAAACATTGTGCTACAGCTTGTATTGAAGCACCATTGAAAATTTTTTTCAATTTTTTTAAAGAAATGCTCGGAATTAAAACTGATGCCATTAAAATGTCTTAAAAAAGATGTAAAAATGTTTTTCACAATAATATACTCCACAGTTATTAAAAAAAAGAAAATCAAAACATCGTTTTAATCAATCAAAATTAACATTAAAACTTTAAAAACACTTAACCATGATTTGTTATGCAGAAATAATAATTTACCGATTTTGTTATACCAGTTTAAATTAGTTATATTAATATCCTGTTTCAAAGTAACGAAAGGCTATTTTGGAACATACTCAGTAATTTTAAACTTATTTCATATCTCAAGATTCAGCGATCGGTCTATGATATATCCTTCAGTTTGCAGAAAATATACCAACCTAAAAGGAGTACTCTTTAAAAAAGATTTTTTCATTTATTAAAATTCTTTTCAATTAAATGTTCTAAATATTATTATTTTCCGTATTCCACACATATTTCTTAATAATTTTTAATTAAAACCAGAATGAAGTATGCGAAATGTATGTATCAGATATATTCAAAGACACAAACAAAAATAAATATGCATATAATATTTTTCTATGATGCAATTGGCAAATAAGGGGATTGAAAATATGGAATAATTATAGCTTCATAATATATTCAATTGATTATGCATTTTGAAAAACTTTTTCATTCTTAAAATTTATCTAAAATCTTATATATATTTCTTTTATGTGACTCTTTGCAATTTTAATTCAGAGCATTCACACCCACGAACAGAAGATCAGGCTGAATTCACCAACCTCGAGATAGAATTTTTTTAATATTAGGTATTACAATACCTAATTGTCGTAACTAAATGACAAAAAAACCCAAACCATCTCCAGTTTGATTTTAGGTTAATCGGTGTTGATCTTCTCATTGTATAAAAATCTCCTAGTAAATCCGGGAATACAATTTCTTGGCAAGTGGAGATTGCTGATCTTGGCAAAATCGCAAAGTAAATACGTGGAAGGGGAGCAAAAATAAACACTTTCATCATTTTATAAACAAAAATAGAAGGAGAATAATAAACATTTTATAATATTTAAACACTAGATCCTTTACACACTGCCTCTTCTAAGCTTGCACAGTGCATCTAGTTTTTGTGAATTGCAAAATACGCTGTACTATACGTAGAATAATTTTTTTTAAATCATGCATTAAATATTCTACAAAATTTTGCTTGCATTTTATTGCTCTGTTATATAAAGTCTGAAATGTTTGTTTTAATGAAAATAGATCTTTCCTATTTCACAACCTCTCTACTTAATTGTTTTCATTTCTCATCTTTCAAGATCCTCACGCAACCTGCTCAAATACGATAAGAAAAATCCTTTCATCCTCACTTAGATTTCATTTCACAGAAAATAAAAATAAAATGTTGCTTACCTTGATAAGTGGGACTTTATATAACGCTTCGTTAAGCTTTTTGAAAAGTGCTGTTTGGTTTAGATACTGGTGTAAAACAGTTTATCTTCTTGAAAGTTATAAATAACTGTAGTTAAAATTTATTTTTATTTGATTATTATAGTTAAATTCAAAAATAGTTACAAAATAATAAATAAAGTCACTGGTTTTTTTTAATGCTCAAATGATAAATTCTGAAAAAGGCAGTAGAACGAGTTGTTTAAAACAAATTTTACCAAAGATCCACCATTTTCTGAACTTGTGCTTTGAGATTTTGTGCGTAATGATGATGATTACACTTTGATGTGAAGCGAAGTGCTCGCAAGTGTTGTTCTCGTCATCTGACCAGGGTCCAAAATTTTTGAATTCAATCCCAAACCAACTAATGTAATGCTTTCAAAGCGAGCATTAATATCTAAGAGGCCTACTCTATTCATGGTTCATTAACTGATTTCTAAACTGTTATAAATTATAAATATGACTCCATTGAAAAACACGCAGTTTAAATGAACCAAATCATTATACTTTATGCAAACTGAATTATCAAATATACTGTTGAAAGAATTATGAAATTTAAACTTTCATATAATCCTCTTGTCCTATTAGTTATATCTCATAAAATAATCTTGATGTACTTATATTTTAATTTTTAAAATAATTTTCACCCCTCTGCAAACTTTGTAAATGATTTATGAACTTTGTAAATTCCTTATTTTAGGCCAATAATTAATGTCTTGAGAAAATTGAATTCTTCGATGGGCTATTCTTCTTCAAAAAGGTCTTGAAATCATTTAAGATGGTATTAATCATTCTTTAATTTATTTAAGACATTTCCTACCTGCAAGCATATATTTATTTTTAATAGTTTAGAGATAGGTTGTTGGGTATAAAATCGAGTGAGAAAAAGTATAACCTAAAATGTAAGTTCGAGACCAGTAAAAAAAATCTGACAATAGGATTTTGTCTCCTAGGTTCGAAGCTACGTCATCTATACTCAAATACTACACAGTATTAAACCATGTAAAGGGAAAAGAATAAATGTTTATACTGACACACAGCTGTCAAAAATGACTACGAGACCATTATAAAATTGAAACAAAAATCGCTTCCATATAATTGTCAAGTCGAGAATGTTGAGATTGAAGGGGTTTTTTTTCTGTTTTGAATCTGCGTTTGGAAACTCACATTTTCTCAAGGTTAAAGCAAGATGGCTACTGTTAATACTTAACTTTCTCACAAAGCAGACTATACGAGTTATTTCAAGTTTCATTCAACTAAATATTGTAAAGAAAAATAAATGAATACTGCAGAAGTTTCATAAATTTTTCAGTAAAGATTTAAATTTATTTTATGTATGGGATGCTGTCTTAGAGTTAAATGGAGAAGGGAATAACTGAATAACTGGAATTTTGAAGCTCGTATGTGTCACAGATAAAGGGATTCCTATCTGTAACTAAATAATATCTCCTTTTTAGAAAAGAACTTAAAATCACTATTAAAATATATCTATTTTTAATCATTTGAAATCGTGAAATTAATAAGATGTCTAATAATAAGTATATGAATATAAAATTTAATTTAGTGCTTCGAAAACTGTAAAAAAGTTGGCGATTTGCTTTCATTTTATTTTATTCCCATAAAGTAATGAAATAGGAATTAATAACAATTTTTTTTATTATTTTATAACTTAGTAATTATTATCATTTTCCAAAAGTTCTGGAATCTCTATAAATGTGGAATAATAATTAAATATAGAAGCTATTTATCACATACTTCTTTTGAAGAAACTATGCTGTGCGATTATACAGTTGTATCATGCTCTCCATTTGTTACAGCTTTCTGTTCTTCCTCTTTTTCGCTGTCCCTTTTTGGAACTCAAGATTCGTTGTCTTTTCAGCATATTCTCCTTCAGACGGGCAAACCGAACGAACGATATCAAGGGAATAAGCTTTATTTTTTGGAAGTATTAGAAAATGATTGGAAAGTAGTTTGACACCAGAAGAACCTGTGAGCCAGTGCCCAATCAAAATGAGACTCAAGAACCAAGCCTTCCAGAGATTTTGTAACCTACTTATCATGAAATTAAGTAAATGTTTCAAACCTTTAGCATAGTCTTATTTAATGATGTATCCAATATACTATCTTTGCATACCCTGTTAGAAAAAAACTCGACATTTCTTCCCAAGAAGAGCAACTTGAATGCCTGTAATGATTAACTATAGACATGCACTGTTTTATTTTAATAAAAGGGAACTGGTTCTGATAAGTTTGTCTTACAATGCTCTTTTTTATTTAAGTGTAAAACTGCTCATTTATATTCGGGAAAATATTTTAAAATTCCAGAACATTTTGATAGAAGGAATATAATAATCATATATGAAAGTATGCTTCATTTAGATTGGTTAATCATACGTATAGAAAGAGTTAATATATTTCCCAGTGACAATGAACATGAAATTATTATCCTCAACTACTCTCGGACATTTTCAATGTTCTTTTCAAAGGTTTTCTTTTACGACACAAATTAAAACTTAATAAAATCATTATCATGTGACTGTAAGACTTTAAATTGTTATTAAATATCAAATACTATACTCTGAATTTTCGAAAGTTGTTTCATATAAAATTCTCCGAATGAATTTCATATGATTTGACCTACAATACTATAATAGTTAAGGAAAACTATACACACAAGGAAAACAGTTAACACATTTTTCGCCAGATTTCTTGTTAAGTAATTAATATTTAGCACAGAAAAAAGGAAGTTCGTTAGTTGGGTAGGCAAACGATGTTAGGAAAAACCGCAAAATAAGCAGGTTTTTCCATTTTATTTTTAAATATGCTTAGAATATCAACTACCTAAAAGTAGCAATACATCTTAGATTCTTCAACATGGATAAGCTAGTTTTATAAAGTTTAAATAGATTTGACAACATGAAAAAAAATTCTTTTCATGTTAAGACTGTAGTACTAATTTATGTACACAGTTACAGACTTTTAATTTCTGATAAAATTAATAAACATATCCTTACTGCAACGGAAGAAATATTATATTTAGGAATTATGATTTTAATACTCAATAATAATATAATTAGACTAGAGCAGATGATAGTATATTAGTACAATAGAATAGATATGTCACCAGTTCAATAACTTTAACATCCCTTTTTTTTTAAGAAACACTGGGGATATTTGGGGACGAAACACGAAATTTTGAATCACAGTCAGATGACGAGGATCTACGACGTCAGATAAAGCCGACAACTTACCATAAGACCACCGAAGATTATGGATATGTTATGAAATTGCAAACTATAAACATTAGTAAACCTTTAGGAAAACTAATAAATAACTTATAAAAAAATTACCAAATTTTTATTTTCTGAAATGAGAAGTATAGAGGATAAAGTATTACAATTGCCAAAAAATTCGGACTTGACATTTTGATGAATCTCCGTCGTTCAGACCTTCACCAAAAAACAAGTATTTAAAATTATATTTACTTGTGAACATAATAATTCAAAAAGCTTTGAGCTAACAGATGGAATTTGGTGTAAAGTTTTCACATCGCACTTGTAGATTTCTGTCAAATTTAGGAAGAATTTATTCAGAATAAGCCATTCTATCTGGTTAACTTAATCTATGTTAACACGATAACAATAAAATGGAAAGGGATAGAAAGGTAAAATTTCGAACGAAACTTTAACGTCCAAATTTTAGATATTTATCAAATTTGGAGCTTATTATGGCAAATATTTCCTAATTCATTTACTGCAATCTGTACTTTCTAAGCATGTAAACATACATAACATAGATATGCAATAACTTAAATATATGTAATTCGTTATATGTTAGTGGGATTGTAGTTCAGTGTTAAATACTGGTATAAATCGCTCGGAAAAGGTGTTCAAAATATATATTCAGTGTTCCTGAGATTGTGTATTAACTATATCTGCTGATTTTTTGACAAAAACAGCCAAAGATCATAAGCTTATAGGCTCTTTGAAAACTAATGTTCACCAATGACAAGCTGTTAATAATACACATAGTGAATATGAGATTGGTAAATTGTTTATTGCCACACTGGTAAATATAAGAGACCACTTTGCTTGTTTAACAACAGTGTGGTAGGTGGTGTTGGCTCAGAATAAAATTTGGGATCTTTCGATTTGAAGCCTCGTAACATAACCACTAGACAAATGCAATTGCTCATACCCGGTAGATGTTATCTGGCTTATGAATTTACCACTACATTTCTCCCCCTCCGGTGTGTCGGATGGGAGACAAACGAAGTTATGGCGGGTGACGAACGTTTGTTATGGTGACATTGTATGAAGGTTGAAGGTTCATTGCCCGAGGTTCGCCAATGTGTTAAGTTCATAAGCCAGATAACATCTACCGGGAATGAGAAATGCTTTTGTTTAGTGGTTATGTTACGAAGCTTCTTATCAAAAGGTCCAATCAAAGGTTCCAATCCGAGCAACAACACCTACCACATTGGTGACCCATTAATCATTAAAGACTACATTCTCTTAAACTAGATTGCAATTATTTTTTTGTCAATGGCAAACAGTTAATAAGACACAAATACATTTATTAGACAATATGCGAGAAAGTTTCTGGAAGACTATTCCCAATGGCTCTTAGAGCAACAGTTAATATAAAATTTCAGAGGTGTAAAATCGAAAATTGGAAGGTACTCATTAGTGCTTAGAAATAAGTACTCTGAATATTTCTGAAAATTGTACTGGTTATGCTCATTAGTACTATTGAATATTTCTTAAGATTGGTGAACTGTTTGCTAAAAAAGGATAGATCATGCTGAGATGAGGATTACTGATCCAAGGTATTATGTATTCTGATGTTGATTTGGTGTGTGCCCAAAGGATCGTTACACCGGTGAAAGGCTTACAATTACAATTAAAAAAGTAGAATTTAAATAGCTATCAAAGGACTTGCTGTTCAAACATAACTTTCCCATGCACGTGTACAAGGTGCAAAAGAAGCTAAAGGCAGCGCCAAAAAAACATTGAAAAAATAAAAAGCAAAGAGAGAAAGAAAATAAAAGCATAGAAAGAAAGACAAAAAATAATTAGAAAAACAAAAAAAAATAAAAAATGAAAAATTACATAAATAAAAACATATAAATAAATATAAAAATATAAATAAAGAATAGTCCATTATCCTGAATAAAAAGCTACAGATTTAGACCTCTTTCTGCAATTTTCAAACAATATTGTCCACTTTTAGCAGTGCTTGAATTCCTCTACTCAAACTTTGAAGAAAGGCAAAGGATAAAGTCCATTTAAGATCAGAAACTGGTGAAAAACATTTACACTAGAAAAATTGATTTATCACAAGGTATAACCGAGAAAGAGTACTTTTCCTTTTGCCAAAAAAGAAAACAATTGAAGTGCTAGGCGATCCAGATAGGACATAATAGGACAAATTATTATTCCGTTTGGAAAATTCTGCTTTCTTTGTGATACAGGAAATCCAAAATATTTTGGGATTGTAAAGACAGTTTATTGACAAATTTTGAGGGATATGTTGTTGAGTCTTAATAAAATTTCTGAGATGATGAAGAATAGGGCAATGGAAAATGTAGCGGGGAATGTCGTCATAATCATTACCACATTTACAACTATAGTTCCTCAGATGGGATCTTTTAAGGTAATGCGGGGAAAGTTCATGGTTTGTAGTTAATTGGGCTAAATATTTATTGTCAATACATCTATTTCTTTTTACTTGAGTAAATATATTGAAAGTAAAGTGGCCTGTTTCATTAATTTCCCATCTTGATTGCCATTCATTGATGAGAATTTATGCCTGCCCTTATTTGATTGAGTGATCATTGAATAAACACAGTAAAAAAATTAAGATTCGATGATGTTGTGTATGTCTTAACACTGACAGGGAATGCAGTGGCTTCTGAGGATAAAAACTCCTGAGCACTCGAAGGCAGAAGTCTGACCGTTAGCTCAAATGAAAGGGACACACACATAGATTCGCTTTCGCAACCCCATTTTACAGGGAAGTTCATTCACACATCTCACAGGTTTAACACAAAGAAAGAGCAACCATGCCCGAACCAGAACTCGAACCCTGGACGTCCCGATCACAGGGAAGACGAGCTACTCCTAAGCCAGGATGCTGGTAAAAACTTTGAGACTTAAATACTCTCATTATATAAGATGATCAAATCATATACTAGAGTTTAAGCTCTTGAAACAAATTCATTGGACATATCAATAGAAAAGTTTCAAATCATTAAACAAAGTAATATAGCGGTTTTTAGCATTATTTGGATATTCTTTAGATACACATTAGCTAACAAAAATCAAAATTTTAAGTGCATTAGTTATTTTGAAACATTTTTATCAATATTCTTCCATTTATTTGATACCAACCTTTTTTTCTAGCTAATTTGTAATTTTAATGTTTTATTTTATTGTTTTTTGTTAATATTTTTTGAAAATATTTTTATTGGTATAACAGTAAACTCCATTTTTTCTACAAAGATAATTCAATTGCATTTAAATCCAATAGCTAGGGTGATATTTTAGGACTTCTGAAACAATTATAAACACATTGTAGATTAATGTTATATGTTGTTTATATGTATAAAACAGCTTCTAATTATTGATAAATTTATTCGAAATTATATTGTATCATTTTCATTGTGATCAACCGCTTTTGTAATTCTTGTTATTTTTGCCTATTTACATTAACTTTTTAGGGGAAAAAACTGATTTCTTAATGATAAATAACAAAAAAAATGTTAGAATAAAACCTAACAAATATTTAATAATAAATTAAATTCAGAATTCAATTAAGGCGAGAGGAAAAATTATTGAGCATACTTTTTCGAACGTGGTGCTTGTTACAGGGATTTTTATAAAACTTTCTAAGTTATTAGGCTGCGTCTAAGCATCACTATATGTTGTCTTGGTAGTCATCAAGGCTTTTTAAATTAA
This sequence comes from Argiope trifasciata, assembly GCA_026543055.1. NCBI lineage: Eukaryota > Metazoa > Arthropoda > Arachnida > Araneae > Araneidae > Argiope > Argiope trifasciata. The sequence continues at coordinate 322,754 of JAPMOQ010067167.1, read as the reverse complement.
ACTATTAATTGATAATTTTGAATAATTTTTTTAATTCCTTTTCATATTTTCCTATTTTTCTAAATGGCATCGTATGTCTTTCTGAAAAATTCTGTTGAATCAGAATCCTTTGAATACTAAGGGAAAAAAAACAGATTTGTTTACATAAACAAGTGACTTGCTCTTGTTAATAGAAATTTTCGTCGCCATGGTTACCATATTTATTTATTGTCGCATTCTATGTTTGATGAGATGGATGCGCTGCAGATAGCTGCAAGTTTTCAAAGAGATGCGAAATCATTGTGGTGCAATCATTTGTTTACTGATCAGATCCTATTCAGTAAGAAAATCTTCTTCAAAGAAAAGTAGTTCTTAAAACTGATGACGATTCCTTGAATATACGCAGTAAGACACTCCCTTTTGATGTAAAGAGGAAATATAATTTAAAATCCTTTTGTCAAAAATAGCAGAGAAAAAAGGATTTTTTCCGAAATTATGCAATTGCCTTTGATCGTTTCATGCGCGTTTCAGAATTCTGTATATTATTTATTTCAGATTTTCCTTTTTTTTTTAATAAAAAAATATTTTCTTTCAAAATATTTATTTTCATGAATGTCATAACACCAGCTGAGTTCACAACCTTAAAAAAAACTAATTATTTTCTTAATTTACTTCTGAAAATTAAGGTTATTTCAATTTTGTTTTCTGTTATGACATGACTGCGCAATTTTTTTCCATATTTTGCACAAATTTTAAACAAAATGCTTGCTAAACAAAAGATAATATATTGTTCAATTTTATTGTTTTGAATAAAATGTTCAAGATTTTATTTAAATTGTTAAAGCTTTTTATGCATTTATCTTATGTGCTTACAAGCGTTTGTAGAATAATTTTTTTTCAGGCTGCCACTTCTTTTGTCTTAGATTCTACTTAATGATTTTGTAATAAATGAAAAAATTTCAGAAGAATTGATTATTTTAAAATGACGATAGAGACAAATTATTCTTCAAATACATTAATATTTTTTTCACTTTTAAATATTTACGTTTAATTCACGTTTCCGTCAAACCGGAGGAGGGAAAGGGATAAATCGAAATAAAAATGTGATGCATCTGGCATGGTGGTAGGATCTCGCCTCAATGAGGGATGCATAAATAGGGGAGGTCAATGGCGAGACGTACTTCCATAGGGTATGATTGTAACGTGGCCGGTTATGGCCCTTAAGACTCAATCACAATTCCTATCAATTTTGCTGTTTCGGTGATCTGGTCATTTAGCATTTGTTATACCTTCAGGTGGGTCAGATTTTAGTTTAGTTTTAGCTATATTAACGTCCAGTTGTAAAGAAACACAAGGGCTATTTTGGGCTGGACCTCGTAATTTTAAACAGCTATCAGATGCCGAGACGACACCTGAGTTAACACCTCCACCTGTTTTCCAAACAGCACTAAACCAGGGAGAGAACGCTTGGAAATTTATTCTGATTATTTTTCTTCCCATTAAAAATTAAACTTAAACCCGATTGTGATGAGAGAAATTTGTGCAATAATTTTTTAAGTAAGTGTGCCACAATAAATTTTATTCAAGTTTTATTTTACTCAAAATCATCGTAATGTCGCTTTACTGAATCAATATTTTAATGCAATAGACTGTTTCTGGTTCAGTGCTTGGCTCAGAATTTGCAATATATAATCCACAAGAAAGTATTGTCAATCTAAATTGAAGCCATGAAACACCGTTGGCAAACATCTGCAGCTAAAATTAATAACCAGAATGAAACCAAATCTCAAATGTAACCTATATAGGATGACTGTGAATTAATTATACAGAAAAGTTAGTTCAAACAGTATACGAATATCTGTCCCATGTATGATAAATGTTTCTCTATCCTGCCCCAATGAAAATATGTTTAAACTCAGCTATTGAAACAAAAGAAAGTATTTCTGTTAAAATTACTTGAGTATAAGTTTAAGAATTATTTAGAAAAGGATTGTGAAGAAAAAAAGTTATGAAAGAAAGAATGATGTTTTGCAATGTTTAGTTAAATAAGAAAAAATATTGTGCCGACATAAAATTCAAAATGTTGAAAACATTAATGTGAATAAAAATAATGTGAAAATTTTTCTTGTAATAAAAGGCTTCGAGATTATTTAGAAAAAAAAAAGTAAAAATAATGGTTGATTTTTAATTAAAAGTTTAACAAAATCCTGAAAATTCCTTTAAAAAAATCCCAATGCTTACCAAATTTGATACATTTGAGCCTAAAGATTTGTCTGAGTGTTTTAAATAATTTTTGAGTGTTGTATGCAGAGCATTACAATGGTAAGAATGATTACTTCCAGTCTTCTACCCAAGAGATAACTTAAAATTTATTAAATATTTTGAAAAAAGAAATTAAAAACTTTAAAAATATTTTACATAAATACACTGATGGAAAAAAATTCCCAACACCAAGAAAAAATTATTGTACTGTAACGAAAGTTTAGGAATACATTTGTCTAGGTAACATATTTAAATGATTAAAGTTTCAAGATCACAGGTAGAGCCATTGGCGAGAAAAGCCATTTCAAATGTGAAATGTTAGTGCATTACTAACAGGTGTAACCGCCAGAATTTTGAATGCAAGCATGCAAATGTGCTTGCATTGTGTCGTACAGTTGTTGGATATCAGTTTGTGGTATGGAGTTCCATGCCTGTTGCACTTGGGCGGTCAATGCAGGAACAGTTAAGGCTGGTTGTGGATGACGCTGGAGTTGTCGTCCAATGATGTCGCATACGTGCTCGATTGGGGAAAGATCTGGTGATCTAGCAGGTCAAGGCAACATATCGACACTCTGTAGAGCATGTTGGGTTACAACAGTGGTATGAGGGCGAGAGTTATCCTGTTGGAAAACACCCCCTTGAATGCTGTTCATGAATGGCAGCACAACAGGTTGTATCACTAGACTGATGTACAAATTTGCAGTCAGGGTGCGTGGGATAACCACGAGAGTGTTCCTGCTGTCATACGAAATTGCTCCCCAAACTATAACTCCAGGAGTAGGCCCTGTGTGTCTAGGCCGCAGACAGGTCACTAGCAGGCGTTCACCTGGCCTCCTTCTAACCAACAAACGGCTATCACTGCGACCAAGGCAGAACCGGCTTTCATAAGAAAACACAACAGATCTCCACTCCGTCCTTCAATGAGCTCTAGCTTGACACCACTCACGTCGCAAACGGCAGTGGTTTGGAGTCAGTGGAATGCACTGTACAGGGCGTATGGCTCGGAGCTGTCCTTGAAGTAACCGATTTGTAACAGTTCGTTGTGTCACTGTGGTGCCAACTGCAGCTCGAATTTCAGCTGCAGACGCAGTACGATTAGCCACAGCCATACGCCGAATACGACGGTCTTCCCTCTCAGTAGTACCACGTGGCCGCCCGGAACCTGGTCTTCTTGAGGCAGTACCTCCCCTTGACCACTGCCGCCAATACTCATGCACAGTGAATACATTCCTGCCAAGTCTTTCAGCAATATCGCGGAAAGAAAATCCACCTTCTCGTAGCCCTACAACACGACCTAAACACACTTACCAAATTTCGTTTATCTAGCACAGCTCCTTCCTAGTGTTGGGATTTTTTTTCCATCAGTGCAGTAATATCTTAAATTTTGTATTATGGAATGGTTTAACTCTACTGTAGATGTGGCAGAAAATAGAAATAAAAAAATTCAAAGCAACAGGAAATTTTTTTGATAAACCGTCATTCTAGAAAATAACTGGAAAAATGGTATTTTCAACAAGAAAAATTTAAGTGTAAGGTGGTTATTGCAGGTAGAGAAGATACAAACGGCTAAAACTACTTCCATATGCAGACGATGGAAGCCATGATGTCATAAGTTCTGTAAGTAGGAAAATCTGTCTATACAATATCTTCTAGCTCAAAGCACTGAAAATGTAACTCTAATATTGTTTAATAAAAGGAAAATTTTTGTTTGTTTCACACTGCATGCTATCTGCATATCTATCAAACTTTAATAAATTTCTGAATAATCAATTATTCTTAAGTTCTTTGTGAGTTTTTTGATATCAACGGCTTTGTTCTAATGACTCAAGTACATTTATTAGTATTTTTAACGACTTTATATTGATTTTTATTATACAACAAAAAAAATTGGGAGGTAAATTTTTATCTGTAATACATTCTCTCATCCCTTCTGGAGTATGTACACAAAATATCCCTGATTTTATTTTGTTTGTTACATTTAAATGTAGATACCTCTAAGCAAAGAAAAATTGTCCTTGACATGCATTGATACCAACTGCATTAATCCATTAGAGCCCCCATATTATTTAAAAGACAAATGTATTTCACTTTTTTTGCACATTTGATATATTCTACTTTGATCGCATTTTCTAAGTGTATTTATAAAATTTCGTAGCAATTTCCAACTATTCACACAAAATTTCGTCATTTTTAATTTTCAAAAAAAAATCCTAAATATTTCAAGGAATTTCAAGTTTTTCAATTCAATATTTCAAGTTTTAAAATAATGAAAGTTTTTGTTTTAAAAAGAAAGTTTGAAGTTTATAAAGTTTAAAATTTTTAAGTAATAAATTTACAAATAATTTTTCACTGACTCCTTAATGATTTTTCTATAAAAAAATGGGAACCAAAAAAATTGAATTGTGAGTGTAATTTTACTTTACAGTTATCTTAGTTTTTAAGTCACCAACATAATTTCAAAAAAAAATTTGCAGAATTCTATATTTCAAATTCTTATTTAAGCTTTAAGGGTTAAGATATCGTGTAATTAATTATTTGGAAAAAACACTGAACCACACATAAGTATAATAAATAAGAAGATAACTGCGCGTTATCGGAAAAGAAAACGACATTATTTTTTTTATTGCTTCGGCAGCCTTTAGACCCACAACTGTATCTTCCTTTTCTTTTCAATAACCACAAAAATTTAATTTTTTTGTCATTGGATGTGGAATGCAAGAAAAACATTCACGATTAAGCTTTGTTTTCAAATTTCTTCTTCAAACAAATACGACCCTTTCCATACATTCGAGAAAACACAAAAACGTTTTCAGAATCACTCAAGGATGCAAAAAATGAGTTTCGAATCCTCATTGTCTCAAGGCCACTTTATTGCCTTATGCCACGGATGATTCGACCTTGAAAAATCCTAATCAATTACTATGAGGCGTGTTTCTTTACATATAATCATGTGCTTATACGCTTCGCAGATTATATATTAATTGTTTCAGATAACTCTAGGCCATAATTTTTAATGACCTTAGTATATTTGAAATCGAATCATTTTGAATAAAACTATATCATTACTTTTATTTCTATCAGATGTCCAAAATATTGATTATTTTTCATAACTAATAAGCATTTTCAATATTGTCAGACTCAAATAGTAATTGTTTTGTATGACATTATACCATTTTAAGAAACATTAGAAAAATTAATTATTTTATAATAATATTTAATTATGTACCATACTTATTATTTTAAATAACGCTGTACTATAATTTTTAATACTATCAAACATATAAATTATAATTCGGGGATTGGCAGGGATTGTTGTTAGATTTCCATTTAAATCATTTATGCATATACTCACGATTCCATAAAGAAAATTATTTTTCATATTTAATTGCGGCATAGTGTTATTTTAATAGATTTATGTCTTTTCTATTCATTGTGCATTAATGTACAATACTGGGAGAAGCAATAAGAAAATGCATCTGTCATATATATATATATATATATATATATGTATATATGTATATATGTATATATAGATAGATAGATAGATAGATAGATAGATAGATAGATAGATATAGATAGATATAATGACTTTTCGACTTAGAGTGGAAGATTTAAGTAAATCTATTTATTTATCCGTATATTTTTCCCCAGTCGAGTTACACATATTTCTACATTACCAAAAAATATTTAAAATCAAAATTTTCTATAGAAGTATGAAGTTAAACATATTTATCGGGCCTTCATAATAAGATTTCGCAGAGAATTTGTTACATTAATGGCTTGGAATCAGTTAAAAATACTATTGGGCAAAGGCATAATCCCAAGTTCGAAAATTTTGAGAAGGAAGTCAAACTCGGGTATTTTCCCCATTTGTTTGACAACTGCACAAAATTATCCTCACATTTCCAAATTTTTAATATCACTCCGACATTACTTGCAATCTTAATATTACTTCGACATTACTTACAGTCTTAATATTACTTGATATTACTTACTGTATAAATATTAATACAGCATAACTTACAGTCTTGATATTATTACAACATTATTTATAGTTTAAATATTACTCTGGCATAATTTTCAATCTTGATATTAACGTTCCAACGTTGGAAGTTGAACAAATTTTACCAGACTAAAATTGTAAAAAATAGTAGTAACTTAAATTTTGCAAGAAATTCGATTGAAAGTAATGCAAAATTTTGGAATAGCTCTATTATTGTTTTAGAGCAAAAATAGTACGTTATCGAATCTTATTGTTTTATTTTAACAGCTTTGTTTGTAGTGACTAAGCACTTCCAGTTGGATAAAACTTCCGCCTTGAAAGCAAACATATCAATCACGCAAGATTTTTTTTCTGAAAACAAATCTACAAATCTCACATTATTTCAACAAGAAAACGAAATATATTTTATATTTTCAGAGCAACATTTTAGTGAAAGAAAAAAGTATTTCTCTTTTGTTCAGGAGTTAGTAAGAGAGACTAACAATAGTGATTACAGTTTTTTCTGTCTCGTAACATGTTATGAAAGTTGTTTTTGTACAGCAGAATCGCGTGTAAAACTTCATTTCCTATTCCGTTGGGTTTCCCATTCATGTTCAATGTTCTTGTAGATTTTTGAATAAAAGAAAAAAAATTCTGAAATGTTGTTGAAAATAGCTAAAATCCTTGGAGCATTTTAAAAATTGTGTACTTTTCGAAATATCGTGAGACAGACCAAGTTTTCGGACCAAGGTTACCACTAAGTATAGTGCTTTTGTACAGAATGCTAGTGAAGCTTTTATAACGAGATAATAATTACACTTTTGTTTCAAAATTTTACATTAATTCGGTCCACGTCCGTTTTTTCCCATGAGGCCATGCATGCATAATTTTCAGAAGTCATACCTCTCAAGTGAGGAGAAAAGAAATTGCGGAAGTAACGTCAAACTGACACAAAGATATTTATATAACAAAAGAAGAGGTAGTAATTATTGTACACTTTTTGTTTGTGTTATGTCACTTTATAAGCCCACTGACAGTTATCTGTCAACGTAGTGAGCATCTCTTGTTTTTTTAAGTTGCACCAACTAGGGCCAGGAATATGATTTGGTTTCTTCATGCGTCACAATCACTTGGACAACACCTTTTTAAAGGGGGTTAATTCACACCCCTCGCAAATATAAGATGAACAACCCTACCCGAACTGGGACTCAAACCCTGGACACCTAGATCACGAGGAAGAAACCCTACTCCCTGCTAAAAAAAACTCCCCTGCACCAGGACGCTGGTGCAGAATTACTGTTTCTCAGAATGTTGTTTTTTAAGTGGAGAAGAAATTGGAAAACAAAATACAAAATACCTACTTGAGTGGTTAATGTAATGCGGAAGCAAGCGGCGACTTAGTGAAAGCCTGATTTTAAGTGCTAAAAACGACGAAACAGAAAATCTATTCAATCTTGCAAACCTTATGATTTTTATAGTAAAAAATACAGCTCAATCTTTCCATATTCTGATAAATTAAAATATACTGCACATTTCCGAGTATCTAATTCAAACTGCCCGGCTTTCATACTATTATATCTAGTTCTTCCATAGTAATTAAATGAGGGAAACAAGACATTGTATTGGCAACATTGTTTATGTTTCCTGCATTTATGTTTTACAGAATTCATGCTAAAATGTGAAAAGTTTATAGCTTTTATCTGATTTTTTTCTAATAAATTCTTCAAGCATTCTATACAGTTCATAAACATACATAAATTACTAGTTCAGGGTCTTTTATTTAAACTCGACAAGTTGCCGGCAACTGCTTCTATGATTCATCGGGTCACAGCCACGTTCACATTCTATATGGCTTGAAATAAATGGAGGGATTAGAACTCAATAAGAAGTGAGAAAATACATAACAGTGTTTTTTGGTTTTAAAAATTTGTCTTTTGATATGGAGGGGAGCAAAAAAATGAGTTCCTAGAACTTCGGCCTATCCGGTGTTTTTGTTATTTGGTATATCCTTCCATTATATTGGGCTGAATGTTCAGAAATCTGCAGTCCAAAAAATATATTTCTAAGGAAATATTGGAAATTACAAATTAAATAGAAATTCGAAACTAAATGGACTTGAGGAAAGTTATAATTTTTTTTACTAGCAATTATTAGCATCGTTAAGAAATATCGTCATTGTTCATATTAATGATGCAAATAATTACTTTCCTGCTTTCACATCAATGAATGTAGTTTTAAATATATATCTTATTAAGTTTTTTGTAAAAAAAGAAAGCCAATTTGGAGAAAAAGCACCGCAGATAAGCTCAGCAATGAAGAAATATATACAATTGGTCACAATATTAAGGAACATTGTTTTTAATAACCGGCCATTTGAATTCCTGTGTGCTATTAAATGAGTATTATTAGAATGATTGTTGTTCTTTTTTCCAAACTTTTGAGCTCTACAATGTTGTTTTCAGCATCGTAGAGCTCAGACAGAAGAAAATAAATGACAGAAACATCGCAGTGCCAATTTATGTTGCTTTCAAAATTAAATTATAATACGGTGCTGTGTAAGAACTTACATACGCCAAGTATTATAAAAAAACGATAAAACTGAATGTTTCCTAATCAATAACAAATGTTATAGGTTTTTTTTTACATCATTTACAAAAATTTGCATATAATTATGATCAGAAATGAAATATACTATTTCTGTAATTTATAACGAAAAAATCAGCCAAAACTTAGCATGTATTGAAATTTGGATTTGGATAGTTTTCGAATTCACTCTAGCTCAAATTTTGTAAACTTCAGATAGATGGTTTTGCTTACTAAGCTACGGCATTTGAAGAGATTGGCATGTATAGAAATTCACATTTCCGATATTTTTTGAATTCACTTAGTAAAAGAAATTTAATTAATAAAACCTCATCAATGTATGGGATAATATGAAGAATAATCATATTTTAATAAAAAGTGTAGATTAATATAATTATGAATTCTCAAATTAACTTTTTTTCCAGGTATAAAATAAAAAATATTTCTTAGTAAATTCACAGAAAAATAATTTTATGAATTCAATTAAAATTTTTTTTAATTTTAATTCCTTTTACATATATGTGTGACGACATTCGATGCTTACAAACTTGTTGTTTCCAATCTATATTCAAGGACTTTTCATCGTGTTTTCTAGAAGAAAACTTCTCACTGCTAATCTTGACACGTGCCTCTCCTTGGATGAATTTATTTCTTCTATTCAGATTAAGAGATTTCATGGTAGAATTTCACACCTCATGATAATAATTTATATATAATTAAAAGTATTAATATAATATTTCCTTTTTTTTATTACAAGAATTTTTAATGCAAAATACTACTAGAGGACTTCGAAATATTCTTATACATACCAAAAATAAGATTTTAAAATTAAAAAAGTCAAGAAAGAAAAAAATTAGACTGTATCACTTAAAATTTAGAAAAATGAGCTAATCAAACAAGCAATATTTTTCATTGCTAATTATATATATATTATTTAAAACATTTTATGTTTACTTATACATATTATGCAAAAAGTGAATAAAACTGTAAAAAAATATGCAATATGTATATATTATATATTTTTTTAAAAATTTCATTAAAATAATGGACAATAGTTACCTTTTATTCTATTTTCCAATTCTTTTTATTCAATTTTTCCTATAAAGAAAGCATTGACGCATAAGAATTCTAGTATGAAAACATCTTGATACGCTACAATTATAATAATTTTAATTTAATTTCTTATCAATTATTTTTATTTTATTTATCTTCATGAATTTCTAATTATTTTAGCTTCAATTTGTAATTCATTTATTAAGAATAAAAACAAAACATGAATTCAGTTTTTCTTAAATTCGCCACGTGATGGTAACATGTGAAAAGAATCGAAATTAAATTAAATTAATCGATTAATTGATAATTATGTGTTTGAAATATTAAAATAATGTAGTGCAAATTTTTTATGTATTCATTTTATTAAAATTTTTTAAGTTGAACAAGATTTCAAAATTCTGCTACCTTATTTAAATAAAGAAAAGCAAATTATAGAGTTCGCTTTTAAAATCATGAAGAATGACAAACTAATTAAAATTGTGTAAAGGAATTAAAATGTTTTAATTCCTTTTTATTTAAAGGAAATTAAATGTCAAGTCTAGAGAAATAATAAATTTTTTATGACATCCCACCAAAAAAATAAGATTTTGCATACCACTTTGCTTTATCACAATTATTGTGCTAGGTTAAAAGGGACTGTTTCTTTATCTTTGTATCGCCATGTTGATACGGAAGCAATTATATTCGAAAAATATAAAAGGAAGTAATTTTATATTTCTTTTATATTATATATAAAATTTTACATTTTACCTATAGATTTCAATGGATATTTTAAAATATTTTTTTGCATATATTTATATTGCATTATATTTGCATATATGTATAAGTCCATAAATGTAAGACACTTGGTGAACATAGCTTATATTTTATAATCTAGTGGCTCATTGTGTTATATTTTACATGGCTCATTTAATGCAAAGTAAGCAACAGATTCCAAAACTAAAATGGTGCAATTTACTAAAAGTGTGACGTTTGAGTTTATTTTCAGTTTCAGGCAAATGAAAAACTCCTTTTAATTTCTAGAGACCCATTCATTGATTGAAATGAATTCATTTATATTATTCTTCAAAGAATAAATTACATTCAAATGTGTATTCTCATCTCATGTAAAATTTTATTTTTATTATGATGAAATTTCTTTAATGCTTCATAAACTAAATACATAAAATAGTGTCATACTAAAAAATTGGTTGAAAGCATTTACAATATTTTACTATTCGCTTTATCCATAATTTTCTTTATTTCAATTTATTTTACTTCATTCTTATTAATTTTATTTTTATAGTTTTATTTTATTTATTTATTTATCCTCATGAATTTTAAAAGTTCATCGAACTATTCAATAAAGATTTTATTATAAATTTCTGCACACTTGTAAGAGCAAAATTCATTGCCGAAAAAGTGGAATTAGGAAGAAGAATTAGGCAAGAATTTTTTATGTGTGTGTAAGCAAAGAAAGGGCTAAATGTCCATTAGATTAAAAATAAGGATAACATTAGATTACTAATAAAAAATTAAATCAACGATCGCAAATTTTAAGTTATCATATGAGAACATTGTTATTTTTAAGTCATTATTTGACTTTATTAATTTATGCCTTTAACAAGTTTCAAATTGGTTTGAAACTATCCCGAGACTTCTCTATCGGTCTCTATCTCTGCCCCTATCACTAGGTTTCAAAAAATTTGTCAAAACAACATCATGTTCTTACATGATAATAAAGAAACAATGGGAATTCCAAAAGAGTTAATCGGATAAATTTTTTCTCCATCCGAAGATTCAATTTTTCAGAAATAATATAACGAGTATAATTTACATTTTTTAACAAATTGGAATTATCCAGTATATAGTATCAGATTTTGAAATTTAACTTTAGCATTTCGTCTCATATTTCATCTTTAATTGTAAAAGAAATTCAAAGACATATACAAAAATTTAAACATACTTCAGTAATATTTCAGTAGAAGTACAGCAATAAAAGTATGCTTATTTTTGATTATTTAATTCATTAAGGAAATAAGATAACTCTTCAACAATCTGTATTATTTTAAGTATTATTGAAAATTTTGATAGTATTGTAATTTAACAAATAAATAAAATCGTTGATTTAAAAATTTCTTAATCTGCTTCTTTAAATGATATTTACATTTTTCAAAAAAAAATTAAATTATGCTAATTTTCTATTACTTTTTAATATATGAATATTTATACTTTGAAACTTATTTCTATAATCACTGAAATATATATGCATAACAGTGCTTGAATTTCAAGTATATCTACTGAATGTTAAATATCTGTTATAATTAATGTATTGTGCAAAATAGGGAAATTTAACATTTCATTTTATATCTGGTAATTAAAAGTGAATGAAATGAATTCTTGTTGTATGTTTAATTCTTTCACACTCATCTTCATAAATATGGGCAAAAATTAGAAAATTATCTAAACATATAAAAAGCCCTGGTCTTCCTAAAGTAGGAAATAAAATAGAAAATTTAACAAAGAGATAACGTTATTTTAAATGCTATTGATATTTGCCATTGTTTAAAATAAATATTAAATGAACAAGTTTGAAGTTTTATTTCATAAGCTTACGAGTAAATTATATGATCCAATAAAATAAGTTTCAATTATTTTAGTAGTTTTTTTTTCTTTAATTGGCTCGATTAATAGCAGAATCAGTTATTCGCATACTTGTATAAATTAACTATTGGCAGTAGAATATTTTTTTAAAAAAAATCATACTATGTATTTCTGAAAAATTTCTAATTATATAACTTAATAAAAAACTTTTTTAATATAAAGAACTTTATTATATATTTTTTTCAACTTGCAGATAAATCAAAGCAACCAAAAATTCAATACCACAAAATCAAACAATAAATAATCAAAAATTGAACATTACATTATATAAAATAGATATGTACACAAATACAGGAATGTAAAAAAAAATTAAACGCCATATTTTACATTTTAATTTATGCGAATAAAACTGAGAAAGAATACCTTAGAACATTTGAGATACCTTAAATTTCAAAACAAAAATTTCAAATTAATACTATTATAACCAATATTCCCTTCCTTAACAATTTTAAATTTACCATGATTAAATAATTTTTTACTTGTCATTCCATTTATAACATTCAATTGAACTGTCTGTCCATTTATATATACCTTATATATCTTACTCTAGGCTGCCAACAAACAAAATATTACTTAACATGATAAAGTTTTTTAATATAAATAAATATAAAATTAATTCTTATTTGCCTTTTTTATTTTGCAAATATGTTCTGAATATTGAAAGAATTAATCACAATAAATCACAAAAAAACATTAATAACTAAAGCTGTGCAGAAAAAAAAAATTCAAAATTTACTTATTTAGTATAATCTAACTTTCATTTGCGAATTCTTCTTAAATTTTTCAAAAGATTTTTTTCAATACATACACATTTTATAAAATTTCATAAATAATTCTACTCTCATAAGCTTAGGAAACAATTTTCAACAATTTTTATGATTAACTAATATATTAATTAACAGCGTAATAATTCTTTATAGTAATAAACATTATACTAATTCTTATTTTTCGTTTTTATTATGTAAAAGTTTTCTGAATATCAAGTTTTTGGAAGCTTAATTTAAGGCTTACGATCATCCCAATTTACTTTATTCACAACTATTGAAGTATAAAAGTTATGAATTTGGTGAAGATAAAAGAATTAATAATACAGAAAATATTAATAATGGAAGATGTGTAGGAAAAATTATTTTAAAATTCATCATTTTATATGTTTCAAATTGTTTCAAGTGCTTTTAAAAATTTTCAAAAGATTTCTTCCAATGCATACACATTTTACAACATACATAAATAGTTGTACTTTCATAAAGTTAGAAAACAATTTTCACCAATTAGATAACTACATAATGGGATCCATTTCTACGACTGGCTCTTTCTTAGAACGCTTGGTGAAAATAATATCTTCTTCCTCCTCATCTTTAATCCATCTTGCTATTCTGTCCTCGGATGCTTTGTCTTCATCATCTTCGCCATAAAAGTTTGTCAGTCTGTCACTAAGGAAGAAGACTATAATGTCGAAGCAGATTCCAATACTGATCAGTAGCATGGACATTCCATGCAAGTAGTAACGGAATTTGTCGCTGTCATACAGCCAGCAATTGCCAGTTTTGGAACAGCTCTCTTCCCAGACTAAGCAGGTGGAGTCGGTCAAAGCCCCGTATATAAGTGGATATGGAATAAATGCTGGGAATAGAGAGATGCTTAGTTTTATAAAACTATCATTCACAGAATACTGTTTATTAATATGAATGTAAACATAGTGTAGCAGTTGCGTGGCCGAATAGAGGAAACTTTCAAAATTCTACCTTCGATATATTTCCTCTTGGAAGGCATAATTTATACAAGAAACAGTTGATCGTAAAACATTGTAAGCAGTAAACATTTTCATCGCTTTACTTTGAGAAAATGCTGAATTAAGCAGTTTTATAGAGTTGGTGTAAAATTAATTAAATAAAAAATCTAGAAATAATAGCATATTTAAGAATGAAATTAATATGGTCTAAATTAAGATTAAACAAGTTAATTATTAAACAAGAATACCAGCTCGATAGTTTTAATATATATTCTAATAAATATTTCATTTCCTTTACATTGCTCAATTGTAAATATTTTGTAAGGCCATGAATGTCTTGCAGAAGTTACGAAACTATTGGTCATAAATAGGCTTGAATCTTGAGATTTTGGGGGAATTTTTTTAAAAGATAAATAAATCTCTAGTCTGCTATAACCTGAGCACCTCGAATTTGCATTCTGAAAGCCTTTTTTTAGACTGATTAAATACGAAATTTGATTTATAACAACAATTGTAGAAGCAAGATTGAATATCAAATTTCATACATTCAAATCCATTTTGTGGAGTTATTTCATTTACTTGCATGTAAAAATACATACCTATCATTTGATAGATCGTATTCCAAATTTTATGCAAATTTATATTTTAGATGCGACACAGGTGTGGTAAATTTTATTGTTTACCTCTCTACATTTTGCAGCTCTCGTGTTTACCTGTACTAGAACAGCCAAACAGACACGCTTTCTCTGAATAGAATTCCTTCCAAGCGTAGTAGAAATATAAGAATGAAGTGACAAATTTACATTTTTAGTAATACACAAGTAAAAAATTAGTAAAAAAAAATACAAAAATACACAAATTTTTAGTTCAAGGCGCTTTTAATTTATCTTGTTTTTAAAAAGACAACAATTCAAACAAAAAAAGAATTCTTCAGTTAGGTTTTTTCGGACGCAGAGAAGTTTGAAATGTGAAGATTCATCAAAATCTCGGGTTCGATACTTTTTTTTCTTTTGATGATTACAATACTTTTCGTCTGCATATTTCATATTCGAGAAAGTAAGATAAAACATTTTATACATTATTTAGTATTATAATAAGTATTTTATTACAAACCAATCATAATTTTCTAATTTCTACACACTTTTTAATGATTATCAATTGCCATTTTTGATGCCGTTTTTTTAAAAAATGATATGCTCTTGTTAAAATATAGATTTGGGGGGGGCGGGGCTCTCTATATATTTCAAAACTCTCTCATCTAATTTAAATTAATGCTACACAAATTTTCTAAAACCCTATTCTCATACATTAAGTAACTGATGTAAATTAACTAAACTATTGATTTGCTTTAATCGTATTATTTCGCACGTGAAGTCAAACAAATTATATACAAGTGCATTAAGCATTAGTGAAGGATTTATATTTCTGTTATTATTTCAACTCTTGGAATGTTTCAGAAACTGATTTTTAAAGAACTCTGACACTAGATTTTTAAAAAATATATTGTTAAAAACTAAAAACGGAACCCCTGCTAAAAATTTCTAATGAAAGTAGCTGAAACTTTCACATAATACATTGGTCATTTAGAGTTTAATAGATGTTTAGTTTGTTTATCACGAAATATAATTAACTTTTAAATAAGTGTTTTAAAATCCATCTTAATGTCTTGAATACAAAACAGATGAATAACTTTTCTGCTATGAAGAAATAGCAGTTGCTATTCCCGCCAGTTGTGTAAGCATTTATTGCTTTGAGTTTCAAAGATGAATCATTTATTTATACATTTCATGAAAAGAAAATATTTTTTAAATCAACTTTTTAAATAAATTTAATCAACCTCAATAATATTTTAAATATAAAACAAATAAGTGATATCATAATATTCGAAGTCGATTCGGGTAATTTAGTTTTTCCAAATTCGAAACATTGTGCAATTTAATTAATTAGTTTCTTTTTCAGAAGTATTGAATCATTCTTACATGATGCAATACTTCTTTGCATCTACAGAAAATTATCTAGAATTGTTTCTGTTTAGAAAAATATACACATCTATCAAGTAAAGAGGATAGGCTGGGCTTTATTATCAATTTGCAAAGCATAGCAGTCGCATGAGAAATGTAATTATATATATACTCATTACATCTAACTGCCTGTTGTCTTTTACTATGTTGTAAAGCCAAGACCCTATTTTTCTCGTCTACAAGATGAATAATGTATTCCAAAATTAAATTCTCTAACACGTTTAATATATTTATTGCACAAATTAATAATGCCTATTACAAATTCTCTAAAATACGTATAGAATGTATACATGTTAAATTGCAAAATCTGAATCTTCTTTTTTATCATTTGAATTGCCATATGGTGATGATAAGAATGTTCTAGTTAGACAATTTTTTTCTACTTGACTGGTGATTTGGACCTTCAAATTGATAAAAAATTATACTCCATCAAACTTTCCATTTGATTGTAGCCTGCTCTTTCTATACAAAAGATTGGTGTCACATTTTTTCACCTCCATATGGGATATAAACGTATAACTCATAAGCACCTCAATTTTTGAGAAGACGTGCCTGTATGTCCCACTTGTCATAATAATTTTACTATTAAATACATTCTATCGAATGTCCTTCTTTTCATTTCCATCATCAAAACTTTTCAATTGCTCATCAGTAATCTTGCGTGACTTGATGAACGAAATCCATCATCCAAATCTTTTTAATTTCTTGAATGCTATTTGTTTTATTTCCTTATATTTGACAACTTTCTTTTTTTAACGATTTTACCAAGTTTACGAAGGTTTACATTTAGAAACAGCTGTTTCATTGTTTGATATCATTGATTTTAACTGTTAACCATATGCAAGACGCAGTTTAGCCAAATATGGCTCTGTCACCAAAAAATAAATTTAAAAAAAAAAAACAGCATGCAGGCTAAGAAAATAATCAACTAATAAAGAAAATTTTCCCTCAACAGCGTTAATTCATTGTTGTAAAAACCCTGCTCCAATTATTTCTGAGGTCTAACTTTTGATATATCCACTGATATTCTAGATAGTAGCGTATCAGATATTGGTAATCTTGGGGAGGAAAAATTGGCATTCGTATTTGATTTCTTTTTATAAATAAACATCACTAAATGAGCATTTTCTGTGTGTTTTCCGCTCTCTACTATGTCTTCATTATATTTTTCATCGGATTTTATCGTCTGCCAAGGTTAGTTTTTTTATTTTTTCTTGTAAGCGTGCAACGATTTATTCTAAATCAGTTTTTTTTCACTCGTTATCTAAATGTCCCTGGTTCGTTCCTGGGTTTCGGCAAAAAAATGTGTGGTTTTATCGGTATCCAATTAGACTGAAAATATCAAAACACATCAGTTTATTCTTCTAAAAACATAACTAGCTATTTACAGCTATTGCCAACTGAGCAATAGAAATAGTTAATAATATCCTTTACTTGATATTTTCATTAATTCTGTGCAATTATGACAAAATAAAATGCAGGCTATTTTTTCTCAAGACTCATTTTACTTAATTCTTATTAAAAATATAACTAATCATCATTCTAAGATTTATCCCTTATTCAGCATTCGAATTAAAGGAACTGTTAGATACAGTTTAAATACTAATCAAACGATAACTATTGTTATTTCTAACAAAATAACATATTTATTTTTAAATTATCAGCATTGACTAAAGGAAATATGTTGTAAAAAATAGATACGAATAAAAGGCATTCAACTATTTTTCCCAACAAAATGGTAGGTATTTACCTACATAACTGTATCGTTTTTGTGAAGGACACAAGGTACATGTAAAACTTGTGTAATATTGCGTCCATTTTGGGGGCTCTTTTGTAAATAAATTGTGTTTTCCACCTGTCATCCGGCTTAGTGATTGTCTAAAACCCCCTACACACGGAAATGATATTCTAGTTCCATACAAAAGAAACACAGAAAAAGCTCACTTCAATTACTACTGCAATATCTTTTGTTTCATGTTGAGACATACATTCAATTTAACAATTTTCTACATCAGAGATTTTTAAATAATGGAATCATCTCTCTAGTAAAAGTAGGTACAGAAATTTTGGAATTACGAAAATACATACGTCAGTCGTATTTTTCTCTCAAGCGGACAATTAAAAAAATATTATTTTTCTGACGGTACATTCTCATAAAGGCAATCTTTTTTTTTTCAAAATTATTTTATTTACTACTTTTATGGTATTCAAAGTAATTTTATCAATAATACTGAATATGATATTTAAAAAATTATGCTAAATTGACACATGATAATTTCAGAAAAGCGGTTATAACTTATCTGGTCATAATTTGTCCAAAACAGTTTTTTTAAATCCCATTTCAATGAATCATAAGTGTGCTTTTATTAAATTTAAAAATAAAAAACACTATTTTAAACAAAGTATTACCGACTGTTTCTCAGCAATAAAATTAAACTTTGAAATGATTTACATATTTTAATAACAACGAAAACATCAAATAGTTTAATAGCATTAATTTGCTGTTAATTTCATCTGATAAGTAAATGTGATTTGTAATTTTTTTAAAAAAAATACGACCTTTTTATTATTTTATCAATATTTTCATGATTGTAGCAAATTATAACTCGAATTGTTTAAACAAAATTAAATATTCTATCAAGAATATTATTTTGTTAATAAAAAAATATTTATTACCAAACATTGCCAGAACACTTCCAAAGACTCCCAAAGCAAAGCTCTTGTCTTTAGCATCAACACACCTGACAAAAAAAATCCAGAAGAAAATTCAGAAAAATATACATTTTCAATAATATAGGACAAACTCTGCAAACACAAAATTGGAGAGTTTTAAAGATAAAAGTAATTTTTCTAATCGGCGCAAAGCTTTAAATAGGCAGCAACATTCGAAAAAATTTGGACCATAATATTATCAAGTATAAAACTTTATCATTACATTCTCTCATAAATACAATGCATAAGAAAAGAAAGCGCATTACAGAAAAATGAATATTTCATTAATAAAATTCTATACATATATTAAATACACAAAAACATTTAATATTGTACAATCTGCATTGTACACACAATCGTATGGGTTTTTATCGAGCTCTCAATCATTCATGAAAAATCCTAAAGAATGTACTCAACATTCATGCTGAATCTTGAATAACAGTCTTAGTTGCAGAGATGCTTTTAAAGATATATTCATCTCTATCCGTTTCATAATTATATGCCAAATTATCCAAGTAACCCAATAAAAATAGCATTTGGACTAGCAATCATATCTGCCAAGTACCAGCAAATCTGTTCAAATATTGTCTAAATATCAAATTTTAGAGCTAAAGAGCTTCAAAATTGATATGAGTTAGAGATTATCAAGTTGAAACCACAATTAATCACATCTCTCAATTATTTCTGCCTTTATTTTTTATGTAAAAACCTTAGAAAAATTTATCTGGAAAGATACAAAAAATTTGTTATAAACATTTTATAACTATATACCAAGATTATAGCCGTTAAATGGTTTTTAACAAACAAAACCACAAATATTTGTAACTTACCACAAGTACTCAGGGATATTTACAAGTTCATTTACCTCAAAATAATGTATCTGTTTGAGACTCTACATATGAATGTTTTGTTTTCATGTCACATGCAGAGCTCATATGCAATATTTGTTCTAGAAATTTACACATATTGAACAGAAGACGTATACTAATGCAAAATTTTGTTTGTTCAAATAAACATGGAACCTTCATTATTTTTACGAGATTTGTATATTTGAATTTATATAAACATATTAAAGCAATCGTACATTATATGATATATTACATAACAGTTCACATTTGTTTTAAATTGTATTTACAGTTTGTTCTTCAATAGAAATGGACAATATTCTAACTTCATTTTTCAGATTTTAAATGCCTTTATTGTAATTCGTTTTAGTCATTGTATCTAATATTTGTTTAAGTAAAGAATTTCGTTTTTGTTTTTATTTTAATGTTTCGTATTTTTTTTAAAAAATTTAGAAATTTCTTTAAAAGTCTCAAAATACCGATTGTTTAAAAGTTTTTAAAATGGTTTTGATGAAGATTAAGCCGAATATATATATATTTACATGCATTTATACGACCTATATATATATATATATATATATATATATATATATATATATATATATATATATACACAACCTATACATTTATACTATAATCAGATACAAAGTGCAAGATAATGTGTATTTGTTTTAAACATTTGAATATGTAATTATTTTTAATGAATATATCAGTCTCTTAAAAAAAATCTTTCTCAAAGAGGTAAAATTTCATCAACATGAAATGTTGCCTCCTAGATAAGCATAACATACAGCAATGCGTGATTATGTGTTATATGTAATCTTTGAGATCAGCACGACTGAAATTTATTATACTTGCAAAGCTGCTCTAATGTTTCGTCTGGTGAGCAATATATCACGTGTTGCTAGAGCATTCGTGCTCTGATACAAGTACTCTGTAATTTAGCTTTTAGGATTCGTATTAGGAATTACCCTTATTTCACTGATATAAATGCAGACTAAGTATCGGGATACCCTCAGTACATGCCTGAGTTATCACTATTGCAAGCGGATATACATTGTGGTACCCATGATTGTGTAATACTTCAGTTTTATTTAGTTTTATTCGCTTATATTAATGTCGCCTTTTAAAGCAACACTAAGGCTGTTTTAAAATTCATAATTTTAAGCCGCAGTCAGATAACGAGAATGGCTCCTGATCTGTCGCCACCTCTTTAAGCTTTTGCTTCACATAGAGATAGGTGAAAAAGGAGATAAGTATGTATCCCTAGATAATTCTACACTGGAAAGCGATAGATTATGAATTTCTTCCATAAATCTTCTTGGGTGATAACGGGTTAACCATTTCATTACTAAAGCGGCCTAGACCTGCAGTGCAAGCTCTAAAGTAATAGGTCGATTTCAAACAACAAGTTAAGAATATGAAATTAAAAAATCCTTAGTTATAACTTGTTTTACATCTTGTACCCTTCGTTTAAAACAGAAACAGGATCATGAACGGTCCATTTAAAGATGACAGTTGATTGGGCCGATTAGTAATAAAAGGTTTAAGCACTCAATAAGTTAGTAATTTTGTATTTCTTCTCTAATTTAAGTATATAATTTAGGGCCACTAGTATTTCAAAACGATAAGCAAACTTAATTTTTTTTTCAAATTACAGTATAATAAAAGCATTCGAAGCATTCTAAATAATCAAACATCACAAGAATATTCCTATATTTATTAGAAATTTTAATCCAAAAGAAATAATTATTGTTTTGAGATAGAAATGTTACTTAATTTATTTATAGCAATAAAATATACTATGTTAAAATCAAATGAATGGATAAACTTTATCAAATTAAATTGTTATTAAAAATCTTAAGACAATATACCATTATAATTTTTAACTGTTCTATTTAAAAGGATGCCACTTATTTTCTTGACATCCAAAACATAATTTGTAACTGTTTGAGTACCATATTTAATGAACAAATATAAAACATCGACAATGTAATAATTTTTTAAAAATTTGCTTTATAATAATGCTTTTTACCTGAATGTAATGAGTGTGTTCCCTACTCTTGCAGTTGATGATACAAATTTACTGACGCAAAGCATGATAATGTAAGCCATGAACATGGTACAACCTGTTGAGCAGAATCCACTGATGACATTAGAAACTTCATACGTGCTGTTTCCTGCAGTCACGCATTTGCAGTCTGTAAATATCTAAATTTTGATATAAAATTACCAATGATTAAAAAATATTTTTTTTAATTTCTCAATAGCTTGATTTTTAAAGAGAACTTTATACTCAAACAACAATTTCTTTTCTTACATCAAAGGAAAAAAATAATTAGATTTCTTTCGATGATAGTATCTGTTTAATAACCAACAAAACAAAATATGAGTTACTGGATCAGAACTAACCCTTCGACTCTCCTACATTCGAATACATTGAAAAAAATGTATATATCTTTTAATTCTAATTCTGGTTTCGGTATTATGTCGCTACTGAAAATCTTTAAAATTTTTCGATATGTGTACAGTGGAAAATCTAACATTCTCAATGCCAAATGCAGACGCTTTATTCTAAATGTAAACATGATTCACAAGTAATAAACTAACCAGACGAATTGACCTTCAACAGCAATTGAAGTAAATAGCAGTGCAGAAGCAGCAAATAGGGAAAAAACCATAAAAGCATTAAAGGCACAGAAAGAATTCGCAATAATTCAACACTCCAAAAAGGATTTTCGCTTGAATTTATATTAATTGGTTACCAATCGACTGATTCTAAACTTTATGCCTCCGTTTTTCACCAATCCCATCGGTAAGGTATCGAATGTTCTATTAGAAACCAGTGGAACTCGAGTCGTAATGAAGCAATCATTAAGATTCTCAAATATTCGAGATTCCTAATTTATGCCGCTAAAACTAAATGATGGTCAAATTTATCGGCAAGAGCAGGTATCATTGATTCGGCATTCATTCGACAGCCATTATTATATCAATAAAATTATTTTCCCCTCCAGGCGACTTACTGTGCAGGAAAGCAATATTACAATTTATAACAATGAAATCATATTATTACATTACAGATTTTTATGTGAACGGCAGTTCGTTTCATACAAAAGTATTTGTATATATTGCTAAATATTGCCTATAAATATTGATTTTAAAATTTTAATGTTGGAGAGTAAACAATATTATTAAACAAACAATATAACGTATGTCACAATATTATTGCCACTTCTTACAAGTTGTTTATACAATGATGATAACAAAGTAATGTAGTTTGGACAAAAGAAAACATTTGATAGTATCAACAGTACTTCTTATGTAACATGAAAAATTACATGGTAAAATTTCAAACACAACATAATTTTTTGTAAGGCATATTTAATTTATTTTTTCTTAGCTGCTATCTGTAGAATCAAGATGAAAAGGAATATATGAAAATGGATTTTCAGGATATGCTGTGTTTTCTAAATCAGATGGCTTTATTCTATGACCGTTATATCACTTTTTTTCCCAACGACAACTGTTAAATGGTAAACCAAATATTGCTATTATCGCCATGTCGGATGATAGAACGCCAATTGTGGCAACCATTCCTCTGTAGACTCTCAGAGTTTGTCATTCTTCTTGGGTTCGTCTCGTTGTGTGGCTGGCGTTCTATGGTGAGCGTCCAGTCATAAATAGTATGGAATTGTTTATTAAAAATTATTAATTAAAACTTAGAATCATTATTCAAAAAACAGAACCAGCACTCGTCGAAACTTTATAGAAAAAGTATTGTATACAGTCCACTTAATATCCTAGAACAACTAGGATTGATTTTTGAAGAATAACAGTTTTAAATATTTGATTCCTTAAATATGAATAAATGCAAATATAAATTCAAAATAATAATAATGTAATAGGAAGGCATTACAAACATTTTTGAAGGAACTTTCAAATTTTCTACTTCCTTGATTAATTGTAAAAAAGCCAGGAAAATCTATATTCAATAATCGGCTATTATTAGTTTTATCTTTCAATCTATCAACATTTTAATTCATGCAACCTTACACCCAGCCTTACATCAGCATACATTAATGCAGCAGTATTATTGTTAAGATAACATCATTTGGGCTAGTAGAACACTTTTAGACATTCTATTAGCTCAAATATCAAAAACATTGTTGTCATATTATCAAGGTATTGTCTGAAATTCAGAATATCAGGCAACATTGGGGATATATCCTTCAATATGCAGAAGGATATATCCACGATGAAGGTTAAACAAAAAAAGGATTTAAAAAATATTGATTTGTTTCTCATTTTCAACCTGCTATATTATATATCTCCTGTTACACAAATTCCACCAAAACAATACTTCACTTCTTAAAAACTGTAAATTCAAAAACAAATAAAGTATTAGTAAGATACTGAAGACATAAAATTTAAATTTCAGACAGATGGATAGTTTTGAAATTTAAAAAATAATTACTGTTGCATTGGAAGCTGAGGTTATTGTTGGTTGAATGACTGATGAAATCATTCCTGTTGTGTTCGGACATCCTGCGAAACACGGGGAAAAGAATGAAGAAACGCCATCTGGTCCACAGACAGGTTCAAACACTCTCCTTGTGCAACCGCATCCAGCGTTGCATTCATTATACAGATTTAAGGTTCTAAAAAATATTTAAAATACACTTTTTTTGTATTTTTGTATTCTATAAAATAAATACATTACTAATATTGTGTATCAAAGAATCATTTTATCCAACAATAAGCAGGAAGTTTAGCTCCTCAAAAATAACAATCCGTTAATAATAAGAAAATATATTTTCAAAATGTTTGGTACTGATATACATAAAAAAATAAGTTTTTAACCACAAATAAGAAATCATAAAATAACCTGACTTTGAAAATAAGCCATTTTTCTCGATGTGTTGGTTATATAAAAGGAAACACAGAAGTTATTTTATTGCGAGATGTGCGGATTTCCAAGGATAATTTTAATAAATATAAGTTCTCTCAGCTAAATTTCGGTTATACAATAAAAACAGAATTAAAAAATAGTAGCGACTACAGCTAAACGAAAGCATCTTACAAGTAAAAAAAATTGATGAGAAAAATGTCACTTTTTCCCTTATTAATACGTTGCAATTTTACCATATAGGTAAGTATATAAGTATATGTGTATTCTTTTAAATACAAAAAAAAGAAATTCATGCATTCAAAATAATACTACAACTGTTGATTATGCCGCCATCTATTTGCAAAAATAAAAGTTATCATTTGTGGAAGAAAATGCAGCAAAATTTTTGATGCAACAAATTTTTTCAAATAAAATTTGTTGTATCAAATATTTTTTCAATTAAAAACATACAAATATTAAATCTTACTTTTTTTTAAATAATTACTTAAAAATTTTATAATTATAGAATTTAGTTTTCTAATGATCGGGATATAAATTCTTCATAATTCTTGTAGCAATATTAAATTTCATTTAATGTTGCAGAAATTAATTTATAAATTTTAAATAATCAACATTGGAAAATACTGCTGAATTATCATATTTATTAATATTTCAGTAATTATTTGAGTACAGAAAAAAATTGTCTTTAAAACAAATACTGATTCGTTAAAATATAATAATTCATACTAATTTTATTATTTTTCTCTTCGGTTTTTCTTCATCAATTTAAAAACAGGGTAACATATTAAATACTTATCCTTTAAATTTGACTGCCATAAACAGACATTCCAACTAAGCTTTTTTTATCAACATATTTAATTTTACCCCATTTTCTTATTTTCTTCTGAAATATGACAAACAATATTTTTAAAAGGCTTTTGATTTCCATTTATTTTTTCAATTAAATTTTGCTTGATGAGGTATTTATAGGAAGCTTCATTTGTATTAATTATGTATCAAATTATCATTTTATAAAGGAAAATTATGTGTCTCATCATATTACATTTTTTTAGTTTTGAGAATTACGAATTTAAGTGGTTTCTTTACTATTTCTTTACTGCTGTAGATGAAAAATGCTTATAAATTTCCTTTTGTGAGAAATATTTATCATCTCAATATAAATTAAGAATTAATTTATATTTTAAAATGTCTTAACAATTCTATTTACTTCGTTTGATATTTTGGAAAAAAATTAGCAACAGAAATTACCTCAGGTTTTAAAGTTATAGAGATCTACAAAAATTAATTTTTCTGCTTTTTCCTCAATTTCAATTTAATGCTCTGCCTCTTAGCTTCATTTATTGCTTTCTTTCGGAATTTAAGAAAATATGACACCCTCCAACTATATACACATTTAAAAAAAATTAATAACAGAAAAATAACAATTTGAATCAAATAAGGCTATAGATACTTTGAGATGCATTATATCAATCTTGCTACCATGCAAATAAATATTTTTTTCACTATCAAAACTATTAGAACAAAGGCATATCAATTAACATAATTGCACACTATTTTTATGATGCTGTGCGATATTATAAATGCCAGACAAAAAGAGGAAATTCCTTAACAATAATGTTAGGCATTTTGTATTCCATTTTATTACATAATGTTCAACAACAGGATATTAAAATCTTCAAGCTATTATCCAATATTCAAAGTATCTATCAACATTGTAGGGATATCGGGTAATATCTCTTGCTAATAAGTCTAATTTAGATCATCGCTTCTTTTCATGTTATTCTGTTTGTATTCCAGGAAAGTCCCTGTTCTTCTCATTGCATTGTTCCAAAGAACTTTAAATATCCAATCATAAGTTAAATAATTATGGTATGCTCATTCATTTTGATTTATAAATCAAACAGAAATGTAAAAATGTACCTACTGATCTTCGTTGATGCTAGTTCCAGGCATCATTATTCGATCGCATCCAAGAAAAATAGAAACGAATAGTCCAAAGACAGAAAAGATCTCGACCAGAACCATATACCCAGTTAAGTATCTTGGCCTAGGTTTGAATTTCTTTATTAAAAATCCACCTAATAGTACTCCTAATAACATAGAAAGTATTCCTGTTGCACCTGTAATTCATAATAAAAGAAATTTATATCAAGCTCAAATCAGTTATAGAAGTTAGTCATAAAATAAATTTCTTTTTTGGGAGTATTTGCAATTAAAACTTATAAATAAAATGGAACATAATTTCATATGCATGCTGGTAATATAAATTTGTTAAAAAACTGGATAAATAAAAAAAACGATAAAAGCTATATTAGAAGTTGCTGATATTATATCTTGAGTATATGGAAGGCAAATAAATATAACGGATTAGAGCCAGAGATGATTTATAAAAGATTATTATTTTGCAAGTTTCGCACTGTTAGTTTCTGCCAGCACTTCATTATTAATACATTAAAGAAAGGTTGCATAATCTGTTTTCTAAAACCATTTGTGTGTGTGTGTGTGTGTGTGTGTGTGTGTGTGTGTGTG
>JAPMOQ010067167.1:222600-295401 GCA_026543055.1 Argiope trifasciata | reverse complement strand
TGTGTGTGTGTGTGTGTGTGTGTGTGTGTGTGTGTGTGTGTGTGTGAAAGTGTAATTTATCGATGACTTTTATTACTTATTGATTATAAAATTTGTTTTTTTCTGTTCATTAATTTTGCTTGCAATTGGCTCCGAGCTTGAGAAATCATTTTATGATCACCCAATATATAACTAAACAATAATCATGAAAATTTGATATCTCATCGCTATTACAAACTTATAATTTATTTAATGCTATCAAAAGTAAGTGTTTCTAATACAACTAGAAAATAAGTTACATTTGTAGTTTATCAATATAATAATCTAACACAAAAATATTAAAAGACTATATTACCAGCGATATCAATTCATGATAAACCATTTTCATTGTTGCTTTGAAGTTTACATGACATAATTAATTTTAGACCAATAGTAATAATAAATAAATACATTTCACATCCCAAATTTCATCTAAATTTAAAGATTTTATATTTACCTGTTATTAGTAATTATATTTAATTCGATTTTTTTTATTTTTAAAAAATTAAAAAAATTGGTACTACAACTAATTGTTTAAAATCTGTGTATCAATATAAATTTGGCGATAACACATTAACTGAACTTTTATAATTTTTTAATGAAATAACGTTGAGAAATAAGGAAGCTTACCTGAGAAAAGACTGGCTTCTGATGCTGATTGTTGGTATTGTGATTCCATGAATTTTGGCATAAATACGAAATAACCAGCAAATCCATTCACTTGAAATGTGATACTAATGACATGGCAAACCAAGATAGGATTTTTCATTAATCTCTTTATTGCTTGGGGAAAATCTAAAAACCAATAAAAATAATATGCAAAAACGTGATAAAAAATAAAAAGAGCGTTATTAAAATGTAAGTAATAAAATACAAAATTCCTGAAGATTTGTAGTAAAGGTAAACTAAATGATCAAATATAAAATATTTGTCATTTAATAACTTCATTTTAACAGATTCGTGAATAACATATTGAGTATAATTAGAAAAATTAAAAACTGGCAAAATTAATATAAAACTGGCTGATTTGATTCTATTGGGTCGTTCGGAAAGTCATTTCGTATTTTTGTGTCAAAATGAAAAGAAATTTTCGTTTAATGAATAAATTATTTATTAAATTATAAAATTGCCATTCTGGTCTAATACCTTTTGCCATTCTGGTCTAATACCTTTTGGTAGTAACATGATTACACGCTCATAAAAGTTTTGGTCTTTGCTGTAAAAAAAACTGATCGAGGTGGTTTTTGGCCTCCTCCTTTGAAGGAAAAATTTTGCAAATCAGTTCTGGTACTGATGTACTGTTAACACATCTTCTCCACACATATTGGCTAATTTATTTCTGGCTTGAACAGCATTTTTACCTTTTATAGCAAAAAAGACAAAAAATGACGAAAATGCTGTTTATTGCTCTCCATATTTAAAAGGGCACCATCCAAAAACTACTGCGAAGAATCAGCTGCACTTTTTCACACTCAAGCCTTGCTATATCAGCTCTTAAAACATAAAATGATTTTGCGGTTTAAGTATGAAATTGGGTGCGAAAAATGCAATTAAATCCTTTGTCAGGAAAAAACGAAATTACTTTCCGAACAACCTTATATATACACCATGTATTAATCCATAAAAAGGGAGTAAATACTTGAAAATAGTATTCAGCAAAAAATGTTAATGTATACTGTCAAAAAATGTATGGATATATATTACGTGATTCTTAACTTTTAAAATGAACAAAAATAATACCAACAAAAATTTAATGATTTTAATTATGAATTCTTATTTTTAATCAAATGACACTTACTCTATAACTATTATATTCCATTTATAATACTTTCATTTATTCGGGCTGATATTTTAAATAAGCTATTGAAACAAAGTGAAAATTTAATTTTCCTCTATAATCCTTCCTATATAATTTGCTCTATTTTAAACTCTTATAAAATGTAATCAATATACATCTATTCTTATCAAGTATTATAGTCTGCATTTCAGTCAAGCTCAAAAATACGAGAAAGAAAGGAATAGTTGCTATAAATTTGATTAGTGTTTATTTTTATTTAATCGAAAAATGAAAAATTCAAATCTGAGATTTGACAACTATATTCAATCTTTTTTGTCAATTTGCAATTGGCTATTTTCAAGCAATTATTTAGATTATATAATTTTATAAAATAAAGTCCTTAAAAATTTTACCATACGGATATTTTGTTTAATGTCTTCACTTAAAATAAATATTCTCAAACATAAAATATGCAATTTACCCATTGACATTTATTAACTCTTTTTATTTTATATCAAGTTCAATTTTCCAATTGAAGAAAACAATTTTGCCAACCTTTCAATTTCGGCATCTCGTCTTTTTCTCCTTCATCCTTTAACTCCTTCTTCTCGGATCTGAAACGTTCTGGTAGCTCCTTAGGGAAGAGTGCCAGCAGGATAGTGAAGACAAAAATGGCAACACCCAGAATGAAGAATCCCATCCACCAAGCGCCCACCCAACGAGGATTGTGAGGATCAATCCCTGGATCATCTGCAAAAAAACGTCATTTTTCAAATTTTGTATCCTTATTTATAAAAAAAAAATGTTATCAAAGATTAATTGTGAAAAAGCAGTCTTCAACCATTAAATTATTTAGTTTTATTCTATATTGTAATCAACGAAATCAATTTTGTACCAGTTAAAATGAAATTTATTGAGGAATAGTTTCCTTAAAATTTTGTTTTCTTCAGTAATTCTCTTTAATTATTATTCAATTAATTTTCATTAATTTTAATAACATTATTCTGTTATCCAATTAATTTTCATTAATTTTTTAGTAACAGTAATGTAATTGTTATAGAAATAATTTTCTTTAACTGCCTCTATATTCTTCCCAATGGTCTTTGTTTAAAGAAATACTTCTGTTAGTATTTTAATACTAAAAACTCACTAAATAAGTAAAATGGGAAATTAAAAGAATTAAAAATAAAAAGTTGTGCATTCATTTGATTATTTAGAAGTTGTTATTACTTATTGCACTTTTCAAGTTCACTGACAGATCTATCTGAGAGAGATTACCAAAAGAGCGCCTTTTGTTTTTTCAGTAACACTAACTATGGCCAAGTGCACGTCTTAGCCCTTTCATGCCTCACATTCGCTTGCACAACCCCTTTTTACAAGGGGCACATACACACACTTCACAGATAGAGCATAGAATAAGAGCAACTATAATCGCGCAGGGACGGCAAGAACAGGTGAAAAGCGTATTACCCCTATACCAGAACACAAGTGTTATTTCCGAAGTAAATATTATACAATAGCCATGGTGTATTGGTGTTATGATCTCAACTTTGGAATAAGATCTGTGCCTTCATGTTAAATCAGGGGTCAAGAATCAAACATTTTTTTTCAGTTTGGTATGGAAGCAGTGAAAGGTGCTTCTAAACTGCCATTCAAGCCTCGTATATGCACCATTTAACCGGGTTGAAAATTATGAGGTCTCTATCGAAATGATCTCGGTGTTGCTTCAAAAATAGGAAGTCAAGGGAACTGAACATATTGCAAAGAATATGAGTTAAGCTAAGTCTTAAGCTCCAGTGAAAAAATATTTCAATTCAAAACCTATTTCTTTTATTTTAAAAAATTGTCTAATGCCGGCGTCCTGGACTAGGGATAGGGCTCTCTCCCATGATTTGGACGTCCTTGGCTCGAGTCCTCGTTGTTCTCAATTCTGTGACTTATCTGTGAGGTATATGAAAAAGTCCCGTGTGAAAAGAGGTTGTGCAAGAGAATGTGAGAATGTCTTGTCCATATGAGTTAGAAGTTAAATTCCTGCGCTAGGGTCTTAAATCTCAGAAGCTGTTGCATCCTCCCCTTTCCGGGGTAACACGAACTCGACAACACCCTCATCAACTATCTAATAAATAGTATACTGTAAACAGAAATTATGCCGAAAATTTTATATCAAAATTTATATAAAATATTGCTTTCTATCTTAAAAAGAAATTGTGAGACAAAGCATAAATAACTGATAATTTTATCAAGCAGTCTAAAAAGAAATGGTGGTTTTATCATGCAGATAATATCAAAGCAGATAGTGATTTATTCCTCAAAATTAATAAACTGTTGAAAAAAAATTATATTTTTATATTTCAATATATATTCTTATATTGGTGGAATAAGCCTACTTAAGCCGAGTGAGCATTTCTTGTTTACTCAGTAGCGGCAACTAGAGCCAAGAATACGACTTAGCGATTTCATGCTTGCACATTCGCTTGCACAACCCCTTTCTACAGGGGGGCAATTCACTTCACCTGGACGCCCAGACAACAGGAAATACGAGCTCCCCTATGCCAGGACACCAACATTACCTCATTTTATTGATATGCACTGAAGTGACAAAAGTCATGGGATGATTATTAATATCGTGTCGGTCCTCCTTTTGACCGGCGAAGTGCAACAACTCAACGTGTCATGGAGTCCACAAGTCGTTGGAAGTCCTCTGCAGGAATATTGAGCCATGCTGTCTGTATAGACGTCCATAATTGTGAAAGTGTGGATGGTGCAGGAGTTCTGGCACGAACGGACCTTTCGATGATGTCCCATAAATGCTCGATGGGATTCATATCGGGTGATCTAGGTGGCCAGATCATGCGCTGGAATTGTCCGGAATGTTCTTCAAACCAATCGCGAACAGTTCTGGCCCGGTGACATGGCGTATTGTCATCCATAAAAATCCCATCGTTGTGTGGGTACGTGAAGTCCATGAATGGCTGCAAGTGATCTGCAAGCAGCTGAACATAACCATTTCCAGTCAATGATCGGTTCAGTTGCACCAGAGGACCGAGTCCATGCCATGTAAAAACAGCCCACACCATTATGCAGCAACCACAAGCTTGAACAGTGCCTTGCTGACAGTTTGGGTCCATGACTTCATGGGGTCTGCGCCACACTCAAACTCTACCATCAGCTCGTAACAACTGAAATCGTGACTCATCTGACCACACCACCGTTTTCCACTGGTCTAGGGACCAGTCGATATGCTCACGAGCCCAGGAGAGTCGTAGCAGGCGATGTCGTGCTGTCAGTAAAGGCACTCGAGTCGGTCTTCTGCTGTCATAGCCCAAGGAAGACAAATTTCGACGCACAGTCCTATCGGACACGTCCCTCGTACGTCCCACATTGATTCCTGCAGTTATTTGACGAAGTGTTTCGTGTCTATTAACATTGACCATTCTACACAGACGTCGGTGGTCTCGGTCGTTAAGTGCAGGTGGTCGCCCACTTCGCTGTCCATGATGGGATGTGATGCCTGAAATTTCATACTTTCGGCACACTCTTGATACTGTGGATCTCGGAATGTTGAATTCACTAACGATATCCGCAATGGAATGACCCATGCGTCTAGCTCCAACTAACATTCCACGTTCAAAGTCTGTTAATTCTCGTCGTGCCGCCATAAATCACGAAAAACCTGTTCACATGAATAACTTGAACACAAATGAAAGTTCTGGAAAACGAACTGCGCATTTATACTTTTTCGCTGCGATACTACTGCCATCTGTATATTTGCATATTGCTATCCCATGACTTTTGTTACTTCAGTGTATAATGTCCCTACCTCTTGTTTACTGAAGTTCTCAAAATTAGGTCCTTCCTTAACATTTTTTTAAATGAATGTTTTCACGTATATCCATTCAATCGACGAGGAATAAGAGATTCCGAGTTCAGAGATATTCTGCGGCGAAAGAAAACTATGGTTCTTGAATATGTGATACAGTATGAAAAAGAATGACGATCACAAAACTTCTCTATAGGTTCCTTTATAACCTATTTTTTTCATCAGCAATTTAAGAGTAAGAAAATAATGACTTAAACAATTTCAACAATATTTTCTTTTTTTACTTATCATAAATTAGTAGTGAATTTTCAGTGTGGTTTAATTACTAATAATAAAAAAATTTCCACCAATAGTATTTTAAAGAAAGGTAGATTTTTTTACCCAGACAGGAGTCGCTATAAGAAAATTTTAACGATGCATTCATTCAGGTCAATATTTTATTTTTGTATATTCACTCGAAACAAAATTTTGATTTCATTATTATTTAACTAATTTCTTATACTCTATTTTTCAATAATTCGCCATTAAAGTATTTGTTAGTAGGTCATATTGTTTGATGTTATTAGAATAACTGTCATGCAATACATTTGCCTCTTCTTTTATCATGTGAGGACAAGATGTTGTTTTGTTTTGAGGTCTTTGAAGCCTCAAAAGGCGTGGGCAACAAATTAGTAATTTATTGCTTTTTAAGCATCATTTTTTTTTACTTTTAGGATTATTTGACCGTAATGTAGAAGGTTGTGACATTTGGCAATTCATCACCATAAATTTCCCAATTATTCATTCTTTGAATTATTACTAATTGTCTTAATTAATTTAAGTCATTAAAAAGTTGAAACCAGTTTGAAATAATCACGAGAATATTAGATTACGCATGCATCGATATTTAGAAAAAAGGATGGGTTTTTTCCCCTCAAAATCGGTCGAGTTAAAAACCTTTGCTTGCTAGTTAGAAAAATTGAAAACGAAAGTCTAAAAAAATTATCATTAGATATAGAGAGAGATGAGGGAAGGGTTAGAGACCGATAGAGAAGCCTCGTAACTATTTCCAGCCGGTTTAAACTGGTTAATGACACTTAATTAATTAAGACAAGTAAAGCCTTAAATATATTTATGATCTCAGATGATAACTTGGTATTTGCAATCGTAGATTTCCTTTTTTTAATTCATTTTTAATGCATTGAAGTTGTTGTTTAAAATGAAAATATTATTTGTAAAGAATATTTCTGGAAAGGTCTATATACTCAAAATTGTTTTAAGCACTAATACTTCCTTGAATTTAACCTTCATAAATGACTATCATAAGACTCTGCTGATTAAAAATTCTCAAAGCATTTACTTTATTACATTTCTCAATGTCATTTAAGGGAGATAACATCAAACTTTCTCCTGTCTATTTCATGAGTTATCCTGTAAGAATGTGTTACATCCAATGATTACGGAAATACACTTATATCAAACCTTATACCAACTTATACCAACCCTTATATCAAAACGATTAAATCAATGCGTTTGCATACATTACAAACAGAAAAAAATTTCATCAGTTTTAAGTATATTTATCTCCTTTCCATTCACCCTTCTTCAAGATAAATGCAAGTCGAATATTGCATCTCACAATGATATCAATGGCGTGAGTCGTTTTTATTATCAATGCCATTAAAATTTCTTCAGCATATTTCATAAACAATTGCAACACTAAAGAATTCACCTATTAGAAATATGAAACCCTAATTTTAACAACTATCTCATATACAAGAATAATATGAGATAATTTTTAAGTTTAACATGTTTAAAGGATTTGTTGTGGTCGTTTTTAAGGATAGGCAATTTTAAGGCAAACTTGCTTCCATAGGAAACTAATTCCCATGCATTTTTTTTCAGATTAGAATTGGATTTTTTAAAAATTAGAAATGAGAATTATTTATATTCATTTTTTTAACTGAACTGTCTTGGTAATTATGACTTGCTTGTAGTCTATGTTTGTTTTTAAATCAATTTATACATTTAATAAATTAGTCAAGATCTTTTGATATTAATTATTAATATATATGCGCATTCAAGTTGAGTTTTACTGCCTAGTATTAGTTTAAACAGTCTAAATTAAGAAATTTTTATATTAAAAAAATATCTTTGTAAAATAATAAATAACATGTACCTTTACAAATTATTAGGTATTGTAATTGTATCGCTACACACTTAACAGCAATAATAACGCCATGTGGTAAAAAAATTTCAAATTCAAAAAAGCTGTTCAAACTTTTGCATGCATTGTTCAAACTTTTGCAAACATTTCCTGGAAATCTTTTGTTTAAATCAGAAAAGGGATAAGTTTGCAAGTTCAATCTAAAAGCACTGAATATAATTCTCTCGTGTTCTCTTTTAGAAGCCTTACAAATTCATTTGATTTTTTTTTTTATTCTTTTGATTATTTTTGCTTCTATCCAGCAATCTTCCGTAAAAATATAACAAATACAGACGAAACCAGAGCTGGAGCTTAATTATTTTTCTAGAAATAAAAATAAGTTTTAATAATTGACATATATTCTCGACAACCGGTATATAATTCTATATCGAATCCTTCCTACATCATATCCATTTCATCTAAATTATTAATCATATTATCATAAATTATATATTATTCACTTACAAAAAGGATCTTCATAATATTTGAGACAGAATGAAGACAACAAGAACCCAATAGTTGGCCCAAATATCCTTAAAGCAGCCATGGCACCTAGCCAAATAAAAGAAATGAAAGTACATTCATTATTCTCTAAATAAATATACATAACAGGATTTAAAACTTTTTGTAATATGTTTAAAAAATATTCTGAATAAAAAAAAAGAAACTTTAAGTATATGCGGGTCTTATATATATATTTTTTTGAAATTCCAATCTTCAGTTTCAAATATAAACCATAATTTTCTTATTTTTCAGATTATTCAAATTGCAATAACATTATATATCTGTTGATAAAATTTTTTATTGCTTTAGAAATACCAAACATCTCCATTTAAAACGGTTTCTTAAATTATTTCAAATACAAAAAGTTTTCCTATTCTACTATTACTTTTGACCAGTAAAGCATCTAGTAATATTTCCTCTTCTTACAAGCATTTTATTAGATATTATCTTCGTTTACTAATTTTTACAAAAAAGGGACAATAATTAGCACCAATACGTAAAATTAAGAAGCAAAAATATATATCTTTTTCAATACACACTATAAATTTATATTAATGATTTGAATTTCGCATTTATATTATAAGCACTGAAGATTCTTTAGAAAGTCAAATTTATAAGAAATATAAATTAATAGAAATCAGTTGATTTTGAATGTTCAATTTTAAAATAATATGAGGGCCATTTATTTATTATAATTATAAGATACATAAAATTTTAATGATTACGATATTTATCAATTTACTGCTACTTAGTATTAAACCTCAATTTATTTTCTTTATAATTAATTTTATTTTATAACATGATTTTAATTAATATTGACAGATGGAAATATATATATAAATTTACTTAAATCAAGAATCAAAAGAAAAAGCTTAAAATAATCAGATTATTACAACATGCAATTATTTCATTAAACTAGACTGATTAGCTTAATAAGTACAAATTGAAATTACAAAAATAAGTTATTACTCTTATTTAATGAATATAAATTGTATAATATAAATAAAAATATGTAATAATATTATTTTAAAGTTTTTTTTTCCTTTTCAGTATAACTGAATAAGTATATTATAAACAAATAACTCGGAACTGTAAATATAGCATGCCTGTTTCAAACCAAAACTTAACTCAAAATTTTGTACTTACTGAAATATAGTGGAGAATTTTTCTTCCTGACATTATCATCAAGATATGGAGTTCCAATAATATAGAAAGCTATATACCCAAATCCATTCAGAAAATTTGCAAGAAACATAATTATGGCAGCAGGATGTGTTTCAACATTTTCATTCAAATTGCAAGGCTCGTTTTTGCCTTCATAAGTACAAAACTCTATTTTACTATTTCCTGCAATTGTCTCTGGATCTTTAGAAAGAATGTGCAATCCTGGGCCATATATAAAATATGGCAATCCACTCAAAAAGCAGCCTGCAGCAACAAGAAACATGCAAAAGGAAAGTAATCTGGGCTTATGAACTTTGCCACTAAAATAACCTAGCAACATGCATACGATTATTGGTGTCACATTTTCAGCTATCA
The DNA here is from genome assembly GCA_026543055.1 of Argiope trifasciata. NCBI lineage: Eukaryota > Metazoa > Arthropoda > Arachnida > Araneae > Araneidae > Argiope > Argiope trifasciata. Next base: position 285,558 of record JAPMOQ010067167.1, on the reverse strand, counting down.
TAATATAGGCAGTCACTTTGCTTCTGAAAGCGAATCTCTTTTCTAACGTAGAAATTATTCCAACAAAATAAGTGAAGTAAGCTCCTTGAAGAATTGCGAGAGCGCCAAACACAATCAGGTAAAATTTTGGATCTGCGTACTTTTGCAACCATCTTGGAGTCCATCTACCAATTCCGCAAAGATAATCTTTTGAAACCACAGTCAATGGGTGAATTCGAAAGCTTGTAGGCAAAGCTCTAAAACCAGTATTCATTTTTTAAAACGCAGTTTGATGGCTCCCAAATTCAACACAAACATTAAAAGAAACTAATTACTCTTCTTTTATCACATTGCATAATAGTAACGGAGAAATAGATAACTGTTGTCACAGACACAACATATTCGTTCTTGATTTTTGTGAGAGAGAGTTATTAGAAGCAACAATATTGGAATTATGAATCCCTCCCCCTCGAAACTTATTTCTCTTATCTATCCATCATTTGGTTATCACAACCTGTGATTCAACTTCGACCACAGCACCAATTCAATTGTGCTGATAAAGCCAGATAAAAATTGGGCTGCGTGCTTTTAATGCTTTTTTATTGCTTCATGTATTTTCTTTTTTAAAAAAATAATAGACTGTTCCTTCGGTATCTTTCAACGCTTTATCTTCAAAAATGTACTTTAAAAATAAAAGGGAAAAAATAAGAATCATCTATCAGTGTACCTGTAGATAACGATTATTTAGCGGAGTTTCTTTAAGCATGTCTGTAATCTAATTGAAGTTATAATGAAAGAGCCTCGTATCCTTATTATCTTACCTGATGCTGAAAAACTTATTTTTTCCAAATAAAACGATTTGAAGTAATTTATAAAAAATTTATTCTCATCTATTTAATGACAAGATTTATTTATCTAACAATTTAATTATATATAATCGTGATCCAAAAATCACAAATTCACATTTAATTCTTAATCATAGAACCAATTTAGTGAAAAAAAATTCCAAAGTTCATACGTCAATATTTTATAATAGAGAAGATGGCATTTTCTGTGATCAAAAAGGATCATGGCACCGAAAGTAGCAACGTAAAGATCAGGTAAAGCTCTAATTTAGGAACGTATACATAGAAACAAATTGCTTTGTAGAAGACTTTTTGAAAGAAGGATTAGCATTCATTTCAGTTTTCCAAAGACTGAAGTTAGGAATCCCGTAGATATCAATATGGATTCGTGAAATTCAGTACTGAATCACTCATCGGCATACCAATCTACCACTTTTTGAATGACGTTATTTTAAGCCGGATAGAGTGAGCTCCCCGAAACTTTTAATCAATTTTAAACAATTAAACTATCATATTTAAATTAATAAAATCAATAAAACCTGTAAATTTAAATTATATATTTACAGCAAAGAAAATTTTGATTACATTTATAAGTTAATCCTATATCTATAAATCACAAATACTCTACAGAGCACAAAATTCAGCCTGCACCTGCCAAATCATGCAGGTAAACATTTCTTAAATATTGACTAAAAAATAAGCATGCCCACCAAAACTAAACTTCTTAAAATTTTACTTAAGTTTCTAATAAAAAAATAATCAAAATCTTAAAATTTCTTCTCAATTTTTTTCTAACATATCGGTGTTCAAAAATCATTTTTGCACCATAAAAGTTTCAAACATTAGTTTCAGTTGTTAAAATTTAATTCCATAAAACTCTGCGTGTACATTTAATAAACTTTTTTAAAAATATTTGAAACTTTATATTATAGCAATACTTTTCTCTCATCAGTTATTCTCTGCCATTGCAATGTTTTTTTTATATGTTACCATTGCTATACCACGAATGAAAGATTATTCAAATTGGATATATTATTATCACCACTGAGTAACTCTAGCATGGAAATCGAAAGTAAATAGAACTTTTATCATTGTTTCCCCAAATTTTCAAACAATAATTAACGAATTACCTATAAAACTAAGAATTGTTCAAGGGAATTTTGAAATATTTACTCAGAAAATCAATCAGAAATACTGGCTATTATTTCTACTCTAAGTTCTAAATAAAAATTATTTCCCATTCTTGAGAACATCTATTTCAATCCATTTTATACTTTCAGTTGCATACAAAAAGGTTAAAAGGAAAAATGAGTCTGAATGTTCACAACTTTTCTTTAACTTTCAACTATTTTTACAATAATGCAAACATTGACAAGTTAATTATTGGGACTGAACAATGATGGAACTTCATCATCACGATGTATCATCCAGCACATATGTATATTTTTCGATTCATCGTGATGTCATTATTTATTTATAGCTATTATAAATTACAAAGAGCATCTCTTAACATATTAACTAATCATAACAACACCAAATAAAAGGAAGTTTCATGTTCTATAATAAAAATATTCGTTTTTTATTGAATAAAAATATTTAGAAAATAATTTGGATAAAACTCTTTTAATAAAGTCAATCAATGCCAAAGTAGTGTCTGCATGTTACAATCTATAACATTTCGTTTAAAACAAATGTATTAGAACATGATAGCATTGAGAAAATATTCGCAAAAACTATTTTTAAGATGAAAAAAAATGAAGAGTCACTGAACTAAAAGCTAGCCGATAATCTATAACAAAAACAAAATCGAAAACGCGAATTAGTTACGAATATATATTTATTATAAACGCGATTTATCGTAAACTATCATTCATGATCATCAACTCGAATTATCAATGTTTTTCGGTAACTGGAGCGGAACAATCAATTTTTCAAAAATATGGATTTGTTTCAAGAAATAGAAAATTAGCACAGCTGCATTAAATATAAACAATACCGTGCTACCCTAATTGTAACTTTACCATGTTTCAGGCCAGATATTTTTTTATTCACAAACGTTGGCTGGTGTAAACTTTAATCATCCAACTACTTAAATATATATTATTCGTAAGTGATGTTTCTTATCCCTGTTTGATTTCCTTATACTTGTTAAACAGTTATCATAAAAAAGATTTCAAGAAAAGGAAATCCTTATCAATTGATCAAAACGAACAGAAGCATCTGATATGGCCTCTCACTTCAAATCAGACTTTAGCTTCTACATATAGGTTAAACTGTATCCTCGCTGAATCAGAGCAAACTGGCTGGCATTTCAATTTAATTGGAATAAGAAAAGTAAACATAAAATATTTGTAGGGATCTGTTTGGAAATTATACAGCGTATATCAACAAAAAAAACTTCAAGATTATAGCTAGATGATGAAGAAAATAAACTTCTTTTCCCGATTCCTATTCTCTAAGTGAGATCCCATTTTGACTTCCTTGCACAGGTTAACATTCATCATAAAAAGATTTCGTTAAAAGAAAGGCCTTATCAATTGATCAAAGCGAACCGAAGCATCTGATATAGCCCCTCATGTTAAATCAGACTTTCGCTCTTACGTATAGGGGAAACTGCTTTCCTTGATGACTCAGTGCAAACTAATTGACATTTTAATTAATTGGTGAAAATGAAGTAAATATCAAATATTTGCCCTGATCTGTTTGACAATTCATAGATGCAGCATATATAAATTTATCTGTTTTTGAAAAATCTTTCCAAGAGTATAGCTAGATTTTGGGAAAATTAATATCCTTTGCCGATACCTATTTTCTACGATGTTTTTCATACTAAATTGTTGGTTAATTTATTCTTGGTAATACAGAGTGGTCATAAAATACATTTTCCTATTTGGTGGTATCTACAGCTAAAACGAATGAACGAAATGAAACCAGATTTCATGTACAGATTGTTAAAGGCATAAGAAGATAAATTCCGTTGAAAAAGATTGTATTGAAAGTTGCCTATAGGAGAAATATCGGTCAAGTACATACGAAGAATTTGCATATCGGGATGGATTATGTAAAATTCCTAGTTCATGCATGACAGCAGTGTCAAGCCTTCTTTGTAAAAAGAGAAGAGCAGACAACCTGTTAGAAGTTCGTTCTTGAATTTTGATGTGTTATTGACTGTTTTTGATAGATTGTTGATGTATTCTTAAAATGGGTCCAATTTTATCTCAACGTTCTTTACTGGTAAAACTGTTCTACACTACACAATGTAATATCGTGACTAGTTTTAAGCAAATCTGAATGTCTTACGTAGAGAATATAAGAAGGGCTATTATGAACATCTAAAATGATAGCTCACTTGTTCATACGAGAAAATCATACACCGTATGAAATATTTTGTACATAGGGAAGGCCAACATTTTGAAAAATTTGCACTATGTCTAAGGTACCAGATTATTGGTGAATAAAAAATTATTTTCTGTGAGTTTCATGAGTTCATTCATAATCATACTCTTACAGAGTCCAGTATTTTCCCTACCGGCGGCTGTTGTCCCTAATTTTTTTCTGTGCAATTTATTTTCCAAAGTCTTCCTCAGTTTGTATATGAAATGCGGTTTAATTTCGTTCATTCTTTTCAGCTGTAGATGCCGCCAAACAGAGAAAGTTATTTTATGGCCACCCTATTTTATACATTATATTTGTATTGTTCAAACAATTGAAATGTTACATTTAAACTATTTCAGTTTCGAAATTATTCTATAAATTTAGATTACCTCATTACTGATGAGAATTTTTTTATAAATAAATGTATATGTAAATATTTTTATACAAGTATGATTAAATATTTCTGTTTCAAATTTGAATTGAACTAATATTTTAGTCAACTGTTTAAAGATTTTTCTACTAAAAGAACATTATGAATACGAAAAGAAAAATCTGCAATGTAAATGTAACTAATATGCAAATAAATTGTTCAGATTTAATATGGAATATTGAAAACCTATGTAACTGAAATAAAGAAACGGAAAAGCAAATTATTAATTTGAATTTGGGAAAACAAAGTAAATATTTTTTAAAGTCCAGTTACTCATAAACAGGAAACTTATTTATATTATTATTTTAGCAGCCATATCTTAATACTTCTTATTTTATAATAGAATTTGAGCCACTTCTCAAATTATTAATTCTAAGAAAGTTTTAATCATTATATTTATCTAGTTTAAAATAATTTAACGAGCCATTAATTCAAAGAGAATTTCCATCAATAATATATAAATGATGTAGTAACATCACATTCTCTGATACAATTTACTAAATCAGTGCTTCATTTGTATCAAAATTATTGCGCAACAGTAGATGTTCACGATTCTGAATATATTGTATTTGATATCAATTATTTTTAACTGAAATATTTATCAATGAAAATGTCTTTTTAGCAAATAAAGATAACAAACATTCTTGAGTAAATCAATATTAAAGAGTATTCTAAATAAAAATGTGCTGAAGTATTAATCAGAATTTTCAAGAGAAATATATATATTTTTCTTGGGATCTTTTATCAAGTAATGATTAATATCATGGTAATAATGATTATATATATCTTGAATATATGTCTGTATTACTTAAAATTTGTAATTATGAAATCCAAAGCTGATGCACTGATTATAAACAAATGCATACTATCAAAATGACACTTCTTTATGAAATCATTCTTTATTATATATATTGTTTTCTTAATTTAATAATTTTAAATTTTCTTATGTTGTAAGAAGAATTTGAAATAAATTATAAATATATAAAGAAAGAACAAAGCATTTTTAAGATGAAGTTGATGCAATAAACATCTTTTTCTTTTAATGTAATCATTTTTTAACTAAATGTACCAATTGAATGAAGCAATTACTTTACCAATAAGGAAATGTACGATGGAAAGCTTATGCATATTAAATGCAATTTTCTTATCTTTTAAAGGTAATAAAACTGGCATAAATTTTGAACTGATAAATTCTATTACAAAAAGAAATAACGTAAACTCTATGGCTTCCAATAGATTTAAATAAAAAAGGCATAACGCAAAAGCCCATTTCAAGCATTATTTCGCTATAAAAAATCAAAACTAATAGTAATAGTAAGTACAAAATCTAAACAATATTTAAGCCGAAGTCAAACGGAAAGAGTTGGGCAATTACAAAGCAAATCATTCAACGATAGAAAAAAAGTAAATATTAAAAAATCTGTAAATAAAAATAAGGAAAAAAAATTTCATGCAAAAAAGAATTAAATTAAAATACATGAGAAAAAAATGCCGTGATGTTCATAATTAGAGTTGACCATAAAATAAAATACTGAAAAAGTATGTCTATTGAAATACATTGGAGAATTTTTACTCTTGTCATTATCATATCTATAAAACATAAAAAAATAAAATAATGAACATTTACAACAGCATGTAAAATATATAAAAATAAAATTCTGAAAAAATATACCTACTGAAATACATGGGAGCATTTTTCTTCTTGACATTATCGTCTAAATAAGGAGCTCCAATCGTATAATAAGCTGTATATCCAAAACCCCATAAAAAGTTGGCCAGAAACAAAATTGTAGCAACTGGTACCTTAGATGAACTAACTGTATTGTCACAATTCTCAATTTTCTCATCTCCTTCGCAGAACTCTTGATTTTTATCACCTGTCACATGTATTTCTCTCACCAAAAGATGTAAAGCTGGACCATACATAAAATATGGAATGGTACAGATAAAACAACTCAAAGATACCATTACCATACCAAACGCAATGACTCTTGGCTTGTGCCATTTTTGGCCATAATAACCAACGATGAAGCTGATTAATGTAGCGCTTATGTTGTCAGCGATGAAAATGATACCTGAGAGCTGGCTTTCAAAACCAAAACGTTTCTCCAATGTTGTCAAAACACCGACGAAATAAGTAAAATAAGCTCCTTCAAGGACTCCCACTGTACAAAAGATAACCAAATAGACTTTTGGATCTGCAAATCGTTGCATCCATTTAGGCTTGAATCTTCCTATACCACACTTGTATTCTATTTCTTTAGAATCTTCGAATTCAGAATCGGTGGAGGGAACGGCAGTAAAGTTGTGTTCCATTTCTTAATTGAATTTAAAAACATCGAAAGAACTTTCTGCATACACTGAGTTGTAACAACCGAATTACTATAACTTCATGAAATTCCTCAAGAGCATAAACAATTACGTAATAGATAAGAAACTGGAGATTGGGCCAGTGAAAAAAGAAAAGAATCGACTTCTTAATCAAATCTTAATGGGTTGGACCCTAGCCTCGATGAAGTTTGAGATAACCAAAAAAGATAAAAATGCTCTACAAGCCTCTAATAGATGTTTTGAATCAATCGTAACGGTTGTCAGAGAAGCAAGAGCAGAGAACTGTTATTGATAAATTACTTTCGTTCAAAATATAAATAAGATGAGTAAGAAAATAAAAATAATGCTGAATAAGATGGAAATGGTAATAAAAAAATCAATAAATATTACAGAACAAACTCAAAGAGATATTTAAAAAAATTCTTATTATTAAATAATACCAGATGAACAAGATCTGATTTAGAAAAGCATATAGTTTTTCATTGCTTTGCATTCATTTTGAAATATCTCCCGGCTGATATATTCATTTTATAAAAAATCAAGTACCTTGTTTTTTCTCTCTTAAAATTTATTTTGAAATATCCTTAAAGTTTTACAAAAACTGCTCTTGATTTTTTTTCTTTTAGCACAAAATAAATTGTTTCCTTACCTTTTCAACTTAATTTTTTTCAGTCTAATTTCATATATCTAACAACTGTCTAAAAATGAAGCATTCATTTTAAAATAAACGTTAAAACATCAAATTAAGATGGTTTACCATTTAGTTTACTGGAAAATTTATTTAAATGTGGCATGTGCAGTGGAAGCAAGAGGACGTATGTTTTCGGGAAATTTCTTTAGTCCTCACATTTCACAGAAACAAACACAAATAAGAAAGACAAGACATTAACGCACCCACATCACAGAACATCATATTATCTGATTTTATTAAAACTCACAGTACACTAAGGAATGTGTACCTATTCAGTTATTGCCATCTATTACCAGAAAGAGAAGATGAAGTACTACAAGCCGTTGAAATATATGTTGTTTTGTTCCTTAATAGGTACTAAAAATGTCGATTTCATAAAATAAAAAATGAAGTTATAATAAATAATTGAAAACTTATAAAATAATAAATATTGGAATCAATTGAAATCAATTGAGTTTCTTATTTAAAAAAGGAAATCATCAACTATTGATTCTGTCATTACTGTTTTTTTACTTTAGACAGGAAAAAAAATAGTGTCTTCTAAAAACAGGTAATTATACATATCAGGTCATTAAGCAACATATCTATAAGTTGCCAGAATCATATTGTAAAGTTTGTTCCTAAAAACTAGCAACAATTTCAAACTACATGAATGTAGTTAAGTTATACAACATAAGAGAATACTGAATTGTTTAATACATAAATATGACTTTATTAATTTTGTCCCATCTCCAAGTGATAGCACATGAACAGCGATAGGAATAACACGAACAACAAATTTTATTACCATTCATTTATTTTGTCTTAATAAGAAAAAATAATTCTAAAATTCATCTTATTTAAATATGTTTCGTCAAGACTGATCAGTTACTTGTCTGTTTGGTTGATTGATTGATTGACGTATGCTTTATTTCCTATTTATATGTTTATTTTTATCTTCAAACAAGCTCATAGAAATGTTATTAAAATGAGCGTAATATTATCAAAATACCACGATGTAAAACAAAAATTAGCAGTAGTGGAATGAAAATTATTGTTAATATTTCAGAGTAGTCAGAATTTAAATCCTAATATTTTTAAGCTGGAAAAAAATATTTTTCTAAAAGCACAGATGTTTAGATTCTTCTTGAATGGTGAATAAACTTCGAAATAAATAGCAGGATTGCATAAACATAAGATTTAAAGTAGAGGATATAACCTTTACGATATCAATAGATTAGTGTAAGTGCACAAACAGCCTTTATCACCTTCCATAAAATATTTTATAGCAAAAGGAATATCTCAAGAGGAAAAATATACTATCAGATGGAAAACATTTTAATTTGAATTATTCCTAATACGGAAATTATGTTCACCTCCTAGCCAGTAAAATGAATTCATTTTTCACGTCTGAATATGTATAAAATGAATATTTATAATTATTCTATGAAAAAACTTTAAAGCTAAGCAAATATCCTTTCAGAAATTTATTGCACTTTGATAAAAAGGATAGTTGCAATAGAAAATAGTCCAGATTTAAAAGAATTAGGTTATTATCTGTTGAAATTCTCTAAAACGTTTCAGTGATATAATGAAAGCTTTCGATAGAAGAAAATATAATATTTAGATTATCGTCAAAGAGATAAATTATTTTTCCAGAAGAAAAAGTTTACACTTTTATTTTGAAGTGTAAATGACGAAAAAATCATTCTGGCTAAAGTTTCGTATAACATCTGTATAAAATTTAAAAAGAAGTTTTTTTTTATGAAAAATTTTGCTTTTTAAATAAATTTAATATTTTAGTTAGGAAACACATATCGGAAATTCTTACTATGAAATCTTTTCTGCTCTTTAATTATTCAGTTGTTTACTTTATGGGAAGCAATTTCAATTTTAATAATTAAAAACAAAAATGAGACACTGAATTTTCTTTTAGTTTAACAGTATGCACTGAATTATGTATATCTATTTCAGAAAGACATAATTATATTTTTTGTAAATAATTCAATATTATACTCACTGTAATCAAACGTTTTGCCTTTACTATCTCCAAAATGGAATAATGTCTTCAGGAAACTCTCCTTATTTCCTAATCCACGCAGGAAATTAGCAAGAAATAACATGATAATAGCCACAAATTTGACGAAGTTCGCTGGCTCTTCAGTTTCATCATAAGATAATCCAAAAATCTCTCGAGTTTGCTGAGGTAAAAGATGAACAGCCGATCCATAAATAAAATAGGGAACTGTGCACATGAAACAGCTCATTGACACAACGGCACTACTAAATACCGAACTGCTAATTGCGAACGATTTCCAAGGAAAATACAACAGCACTAAACTCAGCAATATTTCACAAATGCTGTCCGCAATAAGAATTGATCCTGAGACTAAGCTGCCGAATTCAAAGCGTTTCTCTAAGGTAGAAATCACTCCAATGAAGTATGTCAAATAAATACCTTCCAAAATAACAGTTATGTTTGACAATACCCAATAAAATTTTGGGCTGCAGAATTGTCCTTTGAATTTAGCTTTAAATCTTCGAAAATCAGAATCTTCATCATCAAGGATTTCGTATAAATCATATTCATTATTTAAATTGGACTTCATCATTTTTAAGGTAAAGGAGTTATAACAAAGCTATTCACACAAAAATTTGAAAGAGTGGTGATTTAAAACTTCAGTTCCCATCTGTGTTTATGAAAACTATATTACGCATCAACATCTACTTAAAACTGCAATTCATGCAATTTTGGGTTAAAGAATCAGTCTAGGAAAAGCCTAAAAAACTTAAAAGTATAGGCAGAGATAAGAATAAGCTTTCTGAGGCAAACAGTAGAAAAAAACATTTAGAGCGCTTAACTGTCAAGTTTTTAATGATTACTTAGCAATAAGGCATATGTTTCGTTCTTTTAGAGATTGATAAATTATTAAAAGATGAATTTAAAATTACTCAGCCGGTTTCTTCGCTAAAGATAAGAATAGATTATGAAATGCTAACGTGTTATTAAAAACCTAATGTGATAATCTTAAAAACGACGCAGCTTTTCATATAAACAAATGACAACTTTGAATACAAACAGAAAGATTATTTTATACTGAAATCAAAGTGTTTTAATTAGTTGCTTTAATTTATATGTTGTTTTATTTTATATGCTAATGCAATATTAATATGGACAATAAAAAGTGATTATTCGAATGTAATAAGTACTGAAACAAAATAATGAAATTAATTATTTAAAAAAGTTACCAGATAAAAAAAATTAACAGAAGCAAAACAAGATAAAAACGACTTTAAGAAGTGAACTTAAAGACTAAGTAAATAGAATGAACTGCGAGAAGTTTTTCTATTGCCACACAAAAGAAATGTTTTAAATCCTTGAAATTACTCGTTACATTATACATTCTAAGATTATTAACATGGTTATTAGTTATTAATTACAACATATTAATCATCTTCACTAATGTCATAAGATATAAAAAAATTCGACTCTCTAAGTTTTTTCACTCCAAGTTTTTCTTAAGTTAAAGTAGGTATCATATTCAAAGTAAAAAGAATTATATTTTTTTAAACTCAATGCAAAAATTTAATTCCTTAATGAAGAAAAAAATCGATAAATGTACAAAATGAAGAACAAATCAGGAAATGAAAAAATTACGAACATATCAGTAAATGTACAAAATACAGAACGAATCGATAAATCTACAAAATGAAAAACAAATCGGTTGCAATTACATGAATATATTTATCTATATGGAATTTGCTACAATTAACTCTCTAATGATTTCAACTGTTCATACATAGCTTTTTATATTAAAAAATTCAAAATTTAGGAAGAAATATTTATTGTTAAAAATAATGTAACTAAAAAGCTTATAATGCAAAAACATTTTGAAGCAGGGAACTTTCAATGAGTATTGTTTATATCATTTTCAATAATTTCAAAAACCATTTCATCAACTAAGATGGTAAACTTCAGTAAGAAAATAGTTATGATTCATAATCTTGTTAATAATTTTAATTTTGGAAAAAAGACTTCATTCTTTAACTCATGGTTATCCCAGTCCTATGCCTTGAAACGCGTGGAATATTCTTTTCAAAAACTTATGGTTTAGTCAAATTATTAAAATGTATTATTAAAATTATGGTTTAATCCGATTATTTAACTTATGGTAACGAATTATTAAACTTATTGTTTATTCAGATTATTAAAACCCTAAACGCGGCTTTTCATATAAACATTTTTCATTCTCAAATAGTTTGAAATTAATTGGTTTAATATGTATTTATAATAACAATGATTTAGTTTTGAATTCTTGAGATATTTTTTGAATCAAGACAGAACTAATTTAAAACATTAAAAGGAAAATTGAACAACCTCTATTCCAAAACAACTGGCATTATAATGTTTTAAGTACTAGTTGATCTATTTATTGGAATTTATTATGAAAAAACTTCATAATTTTGCTTAAATATTAACATTCTAATAAGAAAAATTTAATTCTAATAAAAATTTATAAAAAAGCACTTGAAAATAGGCATTTTTACTCCAAAGCATATACGTATGTGTCAAGTTTATTCGTAAACTCTGGCTTATATACATGCTCTGATTGACTTTAAAACGTCAACATTCGTACACGTATATTCACATCTTTATAATCAATTAAGAAATAAATTCTTAATTCTTTCTGGGTTTTTTCGATACTTTTCCTTTTAATTAAACTTTGTCTTTAAAAATTTCTGTTTAGCCTATTTTAATTTGTTATTCTGCTCTACAATAAAAATGTGTTCATTTCAAACTTCCATGTTACATTTTTTTTATTTTTAATCAATTTGTACACAATCTATACGATATAAAGTCATCACTTTTTACCAAAATGGCATTTTTAAATTAATAATATTTGCATGCGATAATTTATACTCATAAGTCAGACATTATTTTCAAATAAAAAGAGGTGAAAACGTTCATTTCGCATCTTTTAGAAAATTCCTGCTATTTAGTGACTTAAAATTTAAAAAGTCGATGTCCTGGTGATTTGGGCTTCCTGGGTTCGAGTTCCGGCTGGTTGGTTGTTCTTCTTCTGTGTTCTATCTGTGAGGAGTGTGAATGCCCCCCCCCCACTCCTGTAAAAAGGGGCTGTGCAAGCGAAGTAGCTAAAATCGTAATCTTAGTCCTTGTTGGGACTACTGAAAAAACAAGAGATACTCGGCTTAAATCGGTGACAGTTTTGTCAGCGGGCTTGTAAAAAGCCATAAGTAAATACAAAACTCTATTTAAAAATGAATACTGCTTATTGAAAGATGTAGAGTCACCAAATATTGCAATAGCATATTTCATTGGCCATAAGGATTAGTACCCCCCCCCCCAAATTTTCTTTTATACTCCTTAATAAAGGTATTATACTCCTCTCCACACAGAATTTTTAATTTTGGATAAGGCGATCAATGCTCTCCATTATTTTGGCAAACAATTGTTACCATTAATTTTTAGCAATCATTGATTTGAATTTAGTATTTTTATTGAATTCACAATACTATACAATATCCGATACACAAATTTCCGAAAAACGGAGTTGTTTTTGGACTCTATTTCAAGCCTTAATGATCCAAAATGTCATATGGAATTTTAATTGTAGACACATATTTAATTATTTACAAATTGAATTTCATTTATTTCTATCATTGCATTTTTGAGTTATTGGGTTATTGAATTGCATTCAAAATTGCTGAAATATAAATGGTAAAACGTTTGACATATTATATTCAAAATTTCATTTAAAAGAAAAAAGAAATGAAGTCTTAGATGCTAGTTTATTTTACCAAATTTTATTTATCTAGCTCAATAATTTTGGTAGTTATTGTGCTCATTTATACCTGAATAGCTTAGAATAGGTTTCCATCGAATGAATTTTGTTCAAATTATTCTGAAATCTACAAATCATGTCTTAAGTTTATTTACCATATTATACTCGTCTATTTAAATCTTTTTTGGGTATTCTTGTTTATAGATAAAGAGACAAAATTTCAAAAATTTGTATTTTGAATACAAAAATATCTGGAAAGTGGAAATTCGTTAAAATCTCGATATGGAATTTTTTAGCTTTTAAAATATTTTTTTCTTAATAAATATATAATTAACTTGGCTTTAATTTTGCATTTATTTTTATTGGTTAATACATCTACAGTTGCGTTAATTGAGTTTTTTTTTTTTACTTAATATTATAATCGTATTCTAGTTCCGTTTAAAAGAATTTCAAAAAATATTTATTTTAGAAAGTTAAAAAAGAAAAAGCATAGTCTTCTAGATATCTTATCTTTACTAAAGTTTATTCAACTTCCTACACAAACACTGTTTTGAAATATTTAAAAAACGTTATTTTCTTCAGTTGTATCTATTTTCTATTTATCTTTTTCATAATAATAGCAAATAATAAAATTTATCATAATAAATCAATCAATCATATTAGTAATACATAGTAAAATTTCATTCAATCCCGTTGACATACTATGAAAAATTCAGGGAAATTAAAATAACTAATGAAATGTTTCATTTTTCATTGGTCGGAAAGCTCTAAATCAGCTAACGAATTTTCATAAATATGTGAAAACAATGCCAATAAAATTTCTGCATTTAGTTATTAATCAGCGTTGAAAAAGAAATAGTCTCAATATCAGAAAAATCATGTGTTCAAAATTTAATCTCTCAAAATTTATGCGTTAAAATTTATTTCTATCTGCTATCATAAAATATTCGAAATTATTGTATACTATTTTATGAAAGAAAAAACTATATATATTTGTATGCCAATGCTTCAAATATCTTTTTATAATTAATTATAATTTATAACTAAGATTATCTTAACATTGATGATAAATAATATAATTTTCAATGTCCTTTCTTAACTATATCTTTAAGAGAAGTAAAGTTAAAATTTTAAACAAAATAAATTAATTTTCAATTTTTAAAATCAATATTTTGTAATGTAATTTTTCTAATTTTTACACAAAGTATCCATATTCTATTGTTCATAAGAAAAAAATATTATATTATGGATAAAATGAAGTACTATCACCTATGTAACTATATACTACCAGTAAGCAAATGATTTAAGATCCATAATAAGTTACCAATATAAAAGTGTTTGGTCTACGAGAAACTTGAAAAAAGGGAATTTTGATGGACGAATAAATTATTTTTGCTCTTGAGTGAACTGAGGTGGTAGAAAGTTAATACTTTCTCGAAATAGATACTCTTTAAAAGAAAAAAGAATTTTCAGGTATGCAAGCGAGAACATCGTAGGATAATACTGTTGTTGTTTACAATGGCACTTGTCATTGACAAGCCCGCTTTTCGCTGTCAGCGATTTTAAGCCTAAATTAACGTCCTTGTTTAACGGCCCAAGAGTACGACTTAGCTACTTCGTGCTTCACATTCACTTGCACAATCCCATTTTTACAGAGAGGCACATTCACACTACTCACAGATAAAATACAGAATAATAACCATGCCCGAACCGGGAAGCCCAGGACACTAGAAAGACAAGCTAACCCTAAACCAGGAGGCCGGTCGATAGTACTCTTTTAGGTTATATCAAAAACCACTTCATGTAATTTCAACTTCCCGTAATGTATGCGACGAACATTCAATTTGTGTTAGGAACAGTTTCAAGCTAGCGACTCGACTTTAATTTTTTCAGATTTTCCTTCAAAAGTATAGCAGTAGTAGTATGAAGATAAAACTTGTATTTAATACCATTTCAACAACAGCATGTATTTATGCAGTAACTAAAACAATAAAAAGTTTTGTAGTAAAATATGATAAAAAAAATATTTTATTATATATTAAAAATCTTATACGGAGACAAAATTGGTACCACTGAAATGTTCATTTTATTAATTTTAAATGAATGGTTTACAATTGATTTATTGCATTCCAAAATTATAGAGAATAAACTTCAAAATTATTCAAGACAATATCTAAGAATTTTTGATTAAAATTTAATTAAAGTTTTGAAAACTTTTTCTTAGGATCCTTATTGCCAAATAGCAAACACTGACCGGATTTGGTAGATTTAGATCCTATGATTGTTTACGCATTTTGAAAATTTTTCATTAAGAATATGTCAGGAAAAAAAATTTAGCGATAATATACCAACTTATTAACATTATAATACTTATATCTTGGAAGAACATTTATGTTGTTGCAACAAATTTATTTTCTTGCTTTTTTTCAAATTTAATGCTAGATAACTATGTACGCATGTGTCCAACGTTTTAAAGCTCTTGGGAGGAAATGATTATATATCAAATACTTAAATGCGGTAAGATTATATTATTGATATAAGATAATATTGTTAGTTATATGACTGAAGGGCGATGAGATAGCAATATTTGTAAAAATGAAATATATTATGAGCTCAAAAGTGCGTTTAAAATAACCATTAGACTTTTCTTAGTGAGTCTTTATTATCGAAAAGCAACAACTGACAAGATTTGGTCACTCTAAATCTTACAATTTTCCCTATAAAGAGTTTTAAAAAGTATATCTCATGACAGTTTATAAACGTTATAATTATATTTACAAATAAAATGTCAGATCATAAATATTATAATGTTAATAACACAGAAATACATTTATGTTGTTGTAACAAATTTAATATGTTTCTTGCTTTTTTTGTTTTATCGGAAAATAAATAATTAAACACATTTGCAGTGTTTTAAAGTGCTTGGAAGGAAATAATCATGCATTAATCTAGTAAATCTAGTAAATTAATCTAGTAAAATCATATTATTGATACAAGATAATATTGTTAGTTATACAACTGAAGGGCATTGTGATAACGATATTTGTATAAATGAAGCTTTAATACAAACTCCAAACAACATTTGAAATAAATAAGATCTATCTGTGAATAAAATATGGATGTTTAATCTGGGTAAAATTAGTAATGACTTTCCAGCCTGCAATTCATGCGCATGGTACTGAGTAACGGGAACTCTAAAATTTGATAGCTTTCAATATTGTTACGAGCAAAACTCGAAGTCGTTCTCACATCGTGTAGTATAATCTCATCTTATTTTATACTACTCAGCTTCAATTACCAGCATGAAACGATTTGACGTCATTATAACAGTGAGGAAAACTGTGCTTAAAATTTACACAACCTTATGTATGTATGATTTTTAAAAATTCTCTAATAAAAACTACATTTATATGTATCAACTTTTCTGTTATTAATGAGATATTAACAATTAAATTTTAAAATAATAATATAATTTTTAATAGAAAAATAAGCATAATTATATAATATAATAATATTACATAATAAGTTTCAATATTAATATATTGCAGTAATTACAGGGAGGAATTTTGGAATTAATTAATTAATTTAATTCCAAACTTAAACAATTTTTTATTCTTTACCTACTCATAATGAAAGAATAAAAACCCAAGTACTGCATTAGCCTGCATTTACTCTTCTGTCTATCATCTTTTTTTGCTATTGTTTACGCTATTTTTTACTAGTTACCATATATTTCATGTGCTTTCAACATTTCAAAGATTCTTACAACATTTTTTTGCTGGTCGCCTCATTTATGTACTCTTAATGTATTTTACACTATTTATTTGTCACCTCAAATTTATTGCTCTTATTGTACCGAAATAATCTCATAATATTTTTTTGGTCACCACAAATTTCGTTTTCTCTCAAAATAATTTTATTACGATATTTTAATCAGACTTACGCGTATAAAACTTTATGATTTCTATTGTTTATATCACGACAAATATTTGGAGCAGGAACAAAATAAAGAAAATACATCACAATAGCTAGAAACTTTTAGAATTAGTTTTAGAGGGAATGAAAATCACTGTATTCAATAATATTTATAAACTTGGCAGACAAATATAAGGTATAAAAAACAAAATACGTGACCATAAATCTCTTTTGCTAAAATTATTACATTAAAAAGCAGTATTTGCATTTTGTGTCAGGAATAAATGTGCTGTTGACATTATAAATATAATACTAATTATACAAATTTAAATGTTTCAAAAGGAGGGAAAGCATGGAATTAAATTCCATATCCCTACTTTGAATAACAATCAAAGTAAAATATTATATACCATTTAAACTACTCTTAATTTAAATTACTAATAACCTACTCTTTAAATTTCTTTTAATTCTAATTGTTAAAATTACCATTAATTTCCAAACACTCGGATAAACAAAATTGCAAAGGAAAAATAATACATCATTTAATTTATACTGGATAGTAAAATTAAGAGCAAGAAATAAGAGTGAAATATATATAATATCATAAAGTACTAATTAAACATTTACTTCATTCCCTTGAAATGAACTTATCTAAATCATATCTTGAGTACTTATCCTTACTTGTATATTTCAAAACTATCCCTCTAGTTCCAAGGGATTATATTGTATTCTAATTTGAAAATGTGTATCTGTGGTAATGTAAATAATGTTATCACTTGATTATAAAAAAGTATATACTATACCTACTGAAATACATAGGAGAGTTTTTCTTCCTCACATTGTCATCTAAGTAAGGAGCCCCAATAGTGTAATAAGCTGTGTATCCAAATCCACATATTAAATTCGCCAGAAACAAAATGCAGACAACTGGCGTTGTTGGAGAACTGTTTAGGCTGTCACAGCTATCTTCTTTTAAGTCAGTATCACAAAACTCTTTTTTCTTTTGATCTGTACCCAAAGTTTCTCTTTCCAGAAAATGAAGAGCTGGTCCATATATAAAATAAGGCACGGCGGTTAAAAAGCAACTGACAGATACCAGCATCATTCCGATAGCAATCATTCTGGGCTTGTGGGCTTTCCCGCCGTAATAACCTACAAGCAAACTCAGCAAAGTAGCACTGATGCTGTCAGCTATTAAAATAATACCCGATGTTTTGCTTTCAAAAGCAAAACGCTTCTCTAAAGTTGTTAATACACCCACGAAGTACGAAAAATATGCGCCCTCTAAGACTCCAACTATACAGAAGATGACAAGATACACTTTTGGATCAGCGAATCTCTGTAACCATCTTGGTTTGAATCTTCCAATGCCACACAAGTTCACTTCTGAATTTTTACTTTCATTACTACTATCATCTTCAGTAGGAACAGGCGAAAATTTCATTTTTCAAATGGAAGAAATAACTATTCACAGAATGAAAGAGAGGGCAGATACAGTTTTTTTTTTATCTGAAGTCAATTGTTAACAATATTACAAACTTTTCGCTAGTACAACTGATAAAAATCTTAATAAGACTCTGCTCGAAAATTCTTTGCTCCATGTTTTATCGGCTTCTTTATCTGTCAAATGCGATAGTTACGACAGTTGATTGATAAGGAAGTTCGCTTATAATCTTAATCAAATATTTATTTTTATTCGTCGATTTTTTTAGGAAAGAATAACTTTTGCTTGAACTTCGAATTTCTCTTTAAATGTTTCAAAATTAATGCTTAATGAAAATTCATATAAATCTTTATAAGTTTATATATTTTTTTTAAATTAGAAATCATTAAAAATTGTTAATTCCATATTTCGTTTCTATCATTTTTTAATATAATAACATTAGAGAAATCGTTTGCTGTTATTTTTGAAATATTTTTTCACATTATAAATGCCAGCAGATATAAACATACTTACTTGAATTCTTCAAAAAAATAATGTAGGTACAGATGTCAAAGGATGATGTCATATCCGATTTACAACTGAAGGGGGGGGGACTGTAGTAGCTTCTGAGGGTAAAGACACCTTAGTACCTTAGACACCTTAGTAGGCAAAAGTCTGACTTCTAACTCACATGAAAAGGACATCTATACACTAAATTAATCTAATCCCTTTTTACAGGGGAACTCTTTCACGGACATCACAGATGAACCACGGTGTCAAGACGCTGGCATAGATATTAAATATGATCCAGATATTCTCTTCCCCGTTATTAGTTGAGAAATAGAGAAATTAAAACATCTCAAATGAATAAAAAATTTTTAAAAATGCAATTTTTTTATTTCCTTCTTGCCTTATTAAAATAATTTAACTTATCGCGATTTATTTGAAATAATTCAACTTTATTTAATAATTTACAAATCACCCTCCCCACAACTTTCATGCACAGGAATCTTATTTTTTGATGGAGAGGCACTAATTTGCCCAACTTATCAAGTGGATTTTAATATTGTTGTTGTGATTTATGGCACTTTACTAGTCCACTGACATTTATCTGTCAACATTTTAAGCCAAGTGAGCGTCTCTTGTTTTTTTTTTCAGTAGTGCTGAGGCCAAAAGTACGACTTAGCTACTGCATGCGTTACATTCTCTTGCACAACCCTTTTTTATAAGAGGGAATACATTCACACATCTCACAGATCGAGCACAGAGCAAAAGCCTTGCCTGAACCGAAACGCCCCAATCATGAAGAATACGTACTACCCCTACACCAGGACACAAGTGGTTTTATTGTAAAACACATTTTGACTGAATGACCTACTTTTAATTCTTACCGTCTCCAATATTTTCATACATCATCTGTCATTTCGAAGGACTTGTTGGGTTAGAAATACCCTATTTTAAACTTTCTGGGAGATTTTTTTAAATTACATTTATTCATTCCACAAATTATTTTTGTTTTTGTCTTATCACTAAAATTTTTATCATTTTCAATCATTGGTTTCCTTTTTACTTATATTTCAAAAACAATATTTTGTTGTTTGTTTTTTACATTTATAAATGTGATACATTTCATGTTTTATGGAATTTTTATCATGCTTTTGCGCTTTAAGTATTTTTATTAATTAATAAAACTGGTTTTATATTTTGCTTAGCGCAGTATGGCTAGATATGGCTCTTATGCCATAAAACTCCATCTAACTAAATAATCGTCACCTCTTTCCCATCCGGATCAATGTTCTGATGCATGATATAGAGCACAAATTATTGAACATCTTAACTAATTAAAGCAATAAAAATGCTTACATGTTTCTTTCATGGTAAAACGTTATTCAGCTGGGCTAAAACTGACCATTACTATCTTTTATGTCATTGAAAGCAGTATTATTTAATGAAACAGCTGGAATATTAACATGAAATGAAATGAAAATTCTAACTCACTAGAGTTAAATGAAACACACGCAACAAGTCCACTGGGATTAGAATGTGATGAAATAGAGGGTTATGAACTGCTATTGATGCAAAACAACGTTTAGGCAAAACAGGCAACATTTGAACCTTTTTTTGCATTCATTTCATTTTCGTCAACGCTATATGTAGCACTGGAAATTTACCTTTTAATTTAGAGACTATATTTCAGAATCACTTACTTTTATCTGCATTTCTGGGGAATTTAGGTATTACTTACATGCATTTCTTGCAAAATTATTGCAAGTTTTCAGAATGAATAGTTCCTTAAGATCAATTGCTGAAGAAGTAAGAAATTTATGCACTGTTTTTATTTTTTCTAGCATGTCTTCACCATCTTTTATCAATGGTTTCCATTAAATTTTAACAATATGTTTAAACTTATTTGTGGCACATGCAAACTATAGTAACAAAAATTTTGTTTGGTAAACATAACATATATCATAAAATCATCTCTGTTTATTCGCTCTTTTTATTTTTCTTAGCGTTAGAGACATAACCAAGTGTAATCAATGCTCTCTGTTAAATTTCAACGTGTTTCAGCTTATTAGTAGTATCTGCAAATTGTAGTAAGAAAAACTGAGTGCAGTAAACAAAATATTAGTTATAAAACCAACGATATTTTTCTTTTTAAAATCTCTATCTTCCTGTAAAGGTATGAAGTAATTAATGTGTTTACAATGTGGCTAAGATCTTATTAGACAAAATTATGCCATTTTGAGCAATATTAGCATACTTCTATATAGAAAATAATAATAATATTCAAATTTTCTGAGAAATTATAGATGTGACTTGTGAAAGGTAGACTACGAAACAAACTTAGCAAATGCAAAATAAATCTAGTTTTATGCAATTGTTTCTGAAATTGATTATCATTATGCTATAAATGTCTAATTCCTCTTTGTAAAATGCAAATAATGTAAATGTTTGTAAATATCTATTTTTTGCAAATGTCTATTTCCTGTTTTTCCTTTTTGTAGGCTATATATGTCTATTGCCGGTGTTTTTCTAAATGTTTCTTAAGCAATTACTAAAATGCGCCAATTAAATTCCTTTTCCAACATCACATATTGATTGAATTCTTGAAGCGTCTTCAAATATCCTCATTGGATTGAAATTTCAAATTCTACAGCAATGTGTTACAACATATTTTATCATTTACACCTACAGCAGGTTTTTTAAAAATGTGAAGTTTGACTTATCAAAAGACGTAAATGGCTAACAAACTGAGATAAATACTCAGTTAAAGACTTTTTATAATATGCGATTGTCACCTATTTGGTAAAAGAAATAATTTCTGCATATATTGATTTGAAATTAAATAAATAACTTTTTATCTGCCGAAGTTTTTGAAAGACATTATTTAGTATGCATAATTTTTAATTTTAAAGTATTGTCAATGTAACTAAGGAGCTTTCGCCGAATAAATATATCATAGTTAATTTTACTAAAAAGATTATTCTGCCGTGTAATGATTCGAAAGCCTTAAAGCGAAGGAGGAGTTCATTGATTGTCGCCAATTCGTCTTTTTGGTTCTCTATGGAATAATATTGTACCTTGCTATCGGATAAGGTGCTTTGTGGCAGCTTGTATTTATCCGGTCCCAGCCACATTGCTTCTATTGGTAAAAGATCTTGCATAGACATAGGTCAGTCTCTTTATTTATGTGTTCCTTCAAGTATCATACATCTTCCCAATCATTCTTTACTATAAAAAATTTTTTATTTATAATATTTATCAGCTTCAGTAAGTCAAGTCATACTAGAAACTGTGAAACATGCTCTCAATGGAGGTGATGCCCTTTTTAAATCTTATGCGTTTTCTGCATATCGTTATGTTCATATCATCACAAGATATTTTTCATTCTTCTATTCGAAAATCCTCTGGGATTTTGTGCATGCGTCAAGAGATGTTTATTTTATTACAAAAGAGACGTGAGAGGAAAGATGAAAGGAGGTGAGGCTTACATTTATCAAAAGGGAAAATTCAGATTATTTGCTGAATTAAGAGACTATTAATTGTTCAACTTTCTACGTGCCACTCCTCAGTGAAATACAGTCGTAAAAAGATGCTGGTCTCAGTATCCTGAAATGAATAGTATTATTGGATATCTTTCTATACGAATGTTGTTCGATATTCTAAGTGTCGAATATTTATCGAAAATTTCATATACCATTAGGACTCTTCTATTAATGAAGTTAATACTTTTCGAATCGTTTTTTCATTTACATCTTTAAATGTGTTATAATAATGTATCTTTGATTTAACTGTGTCGTAAAACGGATTTAAACATCCTTTTTCGACCAATAATAAATAAGTTAAAGGTGAAAAAAAAGAATGTTTTACATGATACAAAGATGAAACTCGCATGACTATTGCATGAAAATTAGGGTAGCCCATAATAAACAAATCTTTAATATGCCTTAAAATTTCTATTGTATTCAAATATTTGCCTCCTGTTGCTATTTACAAAGAAATTATACCCAAATGAAATCGGATCAACTCTTTTGAAAAAAACTTCATTTAATTATTTTATAAGAATTTATTTCTTATCAGTATTTACGTTCCGTACCCCATTATTTACGTCTTTTATATTTTAACAGGTTTCAAATGATAACAATGCTCCATTTTCTGGAAGTCATACAGATCCTTATAAAACCATCAGAGTGAGCGTTGAAAATTCTGCTGAAAATTCAAAGAAAGAAAGATTATTTTCTTTAACCCGAATTCTCTGGAGAGCTTTTAAGTATATAATCTTCCTCATGTGTATGGTATTTTTCTTCTATCAATCTTTGGATTTTTATTCCTATTATTACACTTATCCGACAACAACCAATATTGCTGTTACAACTCCAAGCCATTTCAAGTTACCTGCAGTAACTATATGCAACAGAAATATGTGAGCACATAAGTACTTAATTCCTCAAAAATGTATTTATATTAGAGGTTTGGTCCTGTTTTTAAATTTATTGAGATAAATATTTTTTATTAAAATCGCTAAAATTTAATATATGATTGATTCGATTTCTATCGTTCCATTCATTTTTTATTAAATGTAAAACATGCATTCCCACAATGTAATTAGTCAAAATTAAGCAGTATATTTAATTGTAATATTAGATCTTCTATAGTTATACTTCTTTTTACTTTGTTATACAAGAAATAGGCAAAGTAAAAGTATATAGAAAATATCAAAAAAAAATTCAGCTGAAGAATTTGACGAATCTCTATGTGTTATCTTTCCTGAGTACAAAAACACATATCTTTGGAATTGTATATTCCTATTTGTGAGCACATTATTTCAAAAATGCATTGAGCTAAAAGAATAAAATTTATCATATGGCATCTACTTCAAATTTACACATTTCGATAAGATTTTGAGCAAAATCCAATTAAAGGTGTTTGCAAAATATAATCGAGATATTATATGACTTTTCTGGAAGTCTTACTTTTTTTATTTTCTCATATATGTACTATATAATAATCATCAAAAGATTCGAACTCCAAATTTTAACAAATCTCTCATGTTATATTCCCTAAGTTCAAAAAAACACACTTTTGAGAAATGTCCATCTATCTGTGAAGAAGATAGCTCAAAATACTTTGATATAGACGAATAAAATTCGGTATGAGGTCTATATACCAAATTTGTAGCTTTATATCAGATTTTGAGCAAAACTCTCCCAGATGATGGAAGGCTGTTCGACTATTCAAGTATAATTTAGCACAATAACAGCAAAAGGAAGAGAGATAAAATTCTATACATAGAGTTATCATCTACAATCTAAACACCTGTCAAACTGTGAGCCAAATCCAACAAGGGATTGACCATTTGTCGGTCTGTATTTTCAAAAACATGTAAACAAAATAACTCAAAGCCGCAATAACTTGAATATATCAAATTTGACGAAATTTTCTTATTTCAACTGTAGTTATGTGTAAAATTTCAATTTCAATAGATTGAAAAAAACGTGGCCATGCAGTTAAAAGTTAAATTCGGTTTCTAATGCTATAAACCGCATGCCATTGGTTAATCACCAAACAACTCGATACAAGAGATTCACATGATAGACTCAATAAAAATGCTATATTCTTTCCAAGCTTTAATATTTCGTATCTATTGAGTGACATTGACATGCAAGGCATTCTTTACCATAACATCTCCTAATTTCTGGTTTTTTGTAAATATTTTTATTGGTATTTTTCAGAACCTTGTAACCACAAAAAAACTACAAGTCTTTTGGTTAATCGGCACAAGTTTTTGATTTCTGCTTGATAGTTAGCTTAATAAGCCAAATGCCTTTCCCATTCACATTTTAAAAATGCTCATTTCCCTCGATTTTGTTTTATCCGATATTAAAATACCTCACCATATTTCAATCAATAAATGTCACACGTTGAACAATAGTCACAGGAATGGATAGAACAGATGCACATTTCCATGTCTCTCCCACTTCATGCTCATTAAACTGTTTAAATAACCAGAGGGTTATAGTTGCAAGGGCATGAAGCAGTATTGTTTGCGCACCATAACACTTTTAGTAGAAAGTATGTGGGAAAATTTTGGGGTGATTACTCCCGTTGATTTTATTTATTATCGCAATTTCTTTTAATCTCTTGTTGCCGACACTCGACAATTGCGGGCGTTAACAGCGCTATAGAATGTGAAATGTGTTTCATCTGTCCAAAGCGTAGTGTGAAGCAAATTGCGATGCTCTTCCATATTGAATACCAAATTCGGAAAATCTTGGCGAGAGTCGAAGTCAGGAGGTTTCAGTTTTAGTCATGTTTCAACTTGTAGGGACACCGTTTCAGAGTTATTCTCAGTGTTCTCCTTCCGTAAGACACTCCTGTCTGCCTCGAAACTTCTCGAGCACTACATTCTCCATGTGCAGAAACCACCGACATGGAGTACACCTTCTGCTCCACTGTTGTGGCAACAGCAGCGGTTGCTGAGGGATGCCCACTTCTTGGATGTAACACCAAAGAACCTGTAACTTCAAATTCCCTCATCAATTTGTTCAATGCAGAATAGGTAATTGGTCTTTTCCAATCTCGCATACCCTTCATGTAGCAATATGCTCGCAATGCTGCAGTGACACTTTCCGAATTCTTATAATACAGTTTAACAAGAAGAGTTTTCCCAACTATGGACATGCAAGTTTCGTCTACCATCATCTGCTGCTATTGCTCCTTTTTATGGCATTTGTTGCACTGCATAATCCTACACCAGAAATCCGACAGCGCAATCTATTGGTCGCCAACAGAACTATTTTGGTTTCGTTGCCACACAAAATTCAGCTTCTTTTCCATCCGTTTAATGCAAACCGTATCTTTTTATCTTTATTCTTTTTCAAATTATTCATTCAAAAGTCCTGACTTTTGGCTCACCCGGTACATAAACAGTATGCGACAAAATATACAGTATGGAAATAAAAATATGAACAAAATTACATTATTGGCATCTATGAGTTTTTTTTTTTCTTTAAAAGAAATTAACATCACATTATTGGCGTTTTGATTTACCACTGTATGCGTATTATAAATATTCAAAGTGTGCATCGTCTCGCTATAGACAGCGTTCATATTGTTTACGCAAATTCTCAAATACTGAAACAAAGGTTGTAGCAAACTTCTGCAAAAAGATACGATTTTCAACAAGTAATGCAGGCACAGTTATTGGTGGTTCTCACTGTGATTTATTCTTGTACAAAGGGAAGCAAGAAAACACTGCGTACTAAAGCACCATCTATGTTTGGTATTTATTTGTTTTATTCATTGAAATCAACTTCTTTACATCAGGGCTATGTTTTAATATACGTATTTATTTCATAAATAGTTGCTTTTGTGCTCAATGTAATTGAATTGTGTAATTGAAAGCGCTCTCCTTAACATCCCCCTTCCTTAACAGTACACTACCAGAATGGTGAAATATCATATCAATAGACAGTGTAATTTTGCAGCTTATTGCCGTCTTATTAAACTCCTTTGGGAATTGTTTCGTCACATTTTCGACCGTTTCCGAATGAGCGGAAATAATGCTCAGTTATAAATACTTTTTCCACCGTTGAAAGATCTATTTCCAACAACAACTGCGCTACATAACTTCTTTTTCACTATAGCGCACACGTGTAGCTGGAGAAGTCTCGTCGATAAACACAACCATGTATTCGAGAAGAGCAAGTGTCAGTACCGTATATTTTGGTGCATACTGTATATGTATATAGAAAGCATGTAGAAGATATATATACATATATACTATTCCCTCGTAGTCAATAACCAAAAATAAGTAGTGGTGATGGTTAAGAATACAGATAAAGAGCCATGTAACGTTTTTCTAGTCCTTTCTACTTTCAAAAAGGGGATTTCCCTGAAAAGGGGATCATCTAATTAAAAGTTCTTAGAAATCATAAATCAAAAACCTCAATTTAGACACTAAATGCAATTATGAAATCGGATTAACTGTGATAGACACAAAAACATTTTTGCATAAATTGTTCTAATAAATGAATTTCCAGATCTGAGCAA
Organism: Argiope trifasciata; assembly: GCA_026543055.1. Taxonomy (NCBI): domain Eukaryota; kingdom Metazoa; phylum Arthropoda; class Arachnida; order Araneae; family Araneidae; genus Argiope; species Argiope trifasciata. The sequence goes on along the minus strand of JAPMOQ010067167.1, from coordinate 258,233 downwards.
ATCAAATTAATATCAGGCATTGAATTAGCTCTATATTTTCAAGGAGGCAGATTCCTTTTCAATTTGTTTGCTATTAATGACAATAAATCTCATGTATCAACTTATAACTTTGTTGGTATATACCTTTATTGGCATGTGCTTCATTATGAAATATTATGTATATGTCTATAGCATTTAGAAAAATTACTTAGGAAAAAAATACAGAATTGACTTCAACGGATTCACTCAGATGGAAGTTGATGTATTAAAAATGTAGCTCATTCTTAATTCTTTATCAATTAAAGTTATTAAAAAATAGACTTTTTAAATATGTCACATCACTATAGCGAATATCGAGGGCCTACTCATTTAGCTAATAATTATTCTTAATTGATAGACTAATTTTTGTCAAGTTTAAAAAAAACATACTATTAATTCTAATTCATAAAATCGAATGTTATTTATATACACTCAGTCAGTGACATACTTTTAAAAAGTATAAAACTATAAAATTAAAAATTTTAATAATTCTTAACATAAAATAATATTCTATTTAAAAATGTATTTATATATATTTAAACTTATCCCAACTCTAAAATTACAAATTGTATATCTACTCGAATATTTTCGAACATCTGTCAAATATGTTGAGAAATTTTCCTAGAACATGTTTCATATTTATGTAGATTTTATTATTCTTTCCAGGATCAACAGAACCTATTTCTGTCGTCGTTACCCTCATTTGTGTGAGAAACCAAACGACTTAGAAAAATTTTGTCAAAAGCATTCATTTATGTGCGTTGGTAATATTTCAGAATTAGAGGCAAGTATTTTTCTTCTTAAATAAAGAGTTCTTATAGAATTATTAAATAGACTAAACCATATGACCGTATGTTTTGGTAATAATAATTCGACAAAATTTCCATGTCAATAATGTTTTATTCCTAAAGTTTCAACAAGTAGAACAGCAATAATATTATAAGAAAAGTTACTTTCGATTTCTTCCTAATTCTTACAGTAAAATAATAATTAGAATTAATAAAACCAAATCTACTTTTTGCAAAGTGTTTTACTAGTATAATATTCATCTGAGGGTTATTTATTTTCTTCTTGTAGATTCCAAGATTTGGATATTACACAAATTCATCAGAAAATATTACTACAGAAGTACGAGATGCAATCCAAAGACTCACATTCGTAATTAACCGTAGAAAGAACGATATGTTTTTCTATTCTGACACAAAGTATGTATTAGATTTCGTTTCCATCACAGAGAAAATTGACAATTTATTAGCCTAATGTTGTAATATGTCTCGAATTTTTGTATACCTTTTTTATTGATAAATAGAAAAATTGAATTCATCAATATTACATCCTCAAAAGATTATTAGATATGAAAAGATAATATTTTCGAGAGTGGGAAGAAAAGTTTCCGGCCTCACCTAGAGGTGGCGCTTCCTGAGTTACTTTCACTAAGACACTTCAAATTGTCACCTTTGTTTAATACTTCTTGCGTATTTCGAAAGATTTGTATTTGGTTGTTTTCATACTGTGCTGTTTTGAAATGTTCTTGATAATAATATGTCCGTGATATATATTTTTAAACGCTTATCTCCAAAGGGTATAAAAATTGAACTAAATGCTATACTGAGGGAGTCTGCTCCTTCGTTTAAATCTATTAAAACATAGGTTGTAAATTTCAACTGTGGTCATACAAATACTCTGGATGCGAAACACCCTGGAAGACCAAAATTAACTGATGAAATCGTTAGAAACGTTCACAAACAGTTATGAATGGTCACCAATTGAAATTGATAAAGGTTGCTGAGTCTGTGGAAATATCCAAAGAACGAGCACATCATATTTTAATCGATATTTTGAATATGAGAAAGTTGTGGACAAGACTTAACCTTGGTCAAAAACTGCAGCACATGACGATGTCGGAACAATGTTTGATGCCGTAAAATTCAAACCTAATTAATTTTTTGAGACGTTTCTTTACTGCAGAAGAGACATGGATCTCTCTATATTCCAGAGATCAAGCAGCAATCAAAATAGTGGACAACGAAGGAGAAATCGGTGCCAGAAAATCAAAAAGTTGGTAAAAATTGCTGAAAAGGTTATGGCAATAATTTTTGTGAAAGCTTATGATAATTTTTGAGACCAAAGTTTATAGTAGTAACCTTTGAGACCAAAGGTTTTGGCAATAATTTTTGTGAAAGCTTATGATAATTTTTGATTTTAGGGGAAATTAATTTTGGATTATCCAAATAAAGCAGGACTATAAATGCTAAATATTATTATTATCTTCTGTATAAATTGCATTCCAAAATAAAAGAAAAATGCCTGGTTTAACCAAGAAGAAAGTCCTGTTTCATTAGAACAATTCCTACGTTCACTAGACTGCCATTGTGATAGAAAAAATATTCAACTACTGATGTTTAAAATTCTCCCTCATGCATTCTTCAAATATGACTCCTTCAGACTACAGTCCCTTTTCCAATTCAAAAAAATCCAAAAAAATCTTGGGAAGAATCTCTTTTCTAATACCGAAGTCATTTCGTCGACGAATGAATACTTTGAGGCCTTAGATGAAAACTCTTAGTGAGATGGAATCCTAGCATTGCCGCACCACTGGAGAACTGTATGTCTTTAGAAGGGAATAGAGCTGAAAAATAATCATTAAACATAAAGTTTATATTTTTCTTGTTAGGCGGAAAACTTTTCCACTCACCGTATATCCAAGTAAATCTTCATAAATGTTGCACTCTACTGATAGTTTTTTTTATTGCGTTTCATTTTAATAGGGTTCAAAGTTGGTGAAATTCTGGAACCACAACATTAAAAGTATTACCATTTTAGATTTTTTATATACTTCAATACAAAAAAGTTACACATAACCTTCAAGCATCTCAAATGCTCTATAGAACTTATTTTAATTAGTAAAACAACATATTTTCTTAATAAAGAGTATCATCGAATTAGATCGTGGGAAAAATATACTTAAAATGTTAAACATAAATATATATCTTATAAAGTTAAAAGCAAGAATCTAGGAATCTAGTACGGATTATTTCAAATGGACTTCCGTGTATCCATAAAGATCAAAAGGGTAACAAACTGGGTTGATCTCTCTGTGTCTTTCTCACCCTGATAAACAAGTAATCTCCTTCCCTTCTTTTCTTCCTCCACCTTTCTTCCCTCAAAAAATCGTGGAACTTGGATAAACCCAGGCACGCTACTGGTACTTACATTTTTATTTTCAGAGATCCACACATGAACGTTTTGCGATTCAGTAGTATAAAGAAGAAAACTAAGTAAGCATATTGGATGCCTCCGTTTTCTGCCCCTGGTTGAAGTCAAAATTTGACATAAGAGTATAGTTTTACGCACAAAATTTCATTAATTTCAACCAAAACGTTTTTAATTTCCTCGTTTATGTACCAGCAAAATTTTATAAAATTATACAAAATTTTATAAAATTCTACTCTTAAAATGATAAAAAATATGCATTTAAAATTACAAATTCTATTTATTAAAACTATTTATTTTAATTAACTTATTAATATATCAATTTATATTGATTAAAATTATTAAATTCTATTTAACTAAATTGTTATACTTTTGAATTATCCTGTTAATACACATGGGAAAATACAGACTAATAGACGGCCAGATAATTCTAATTCAAAATTTCACAATTTAGTGTATAAAAACACATACCATATTTAATCTAGCTAATTGAAAGAGGTTTTTATTTATCAGGTTTACAGAAAGACAAAATGAAATATGGACATAATTTCTAAAATGTACATAACTGACTCAGAAAATTGGAGCTTTGTCACAAATCATGAATTCGAATTTTTTCTCAACTTTCCATACGAAAAAGTAAAAAGATATTTTAAAAATTGTCTGATTTCTCTTTAACTAATATTATTTAATGCTTTACAACAAATAAGTTTGATGTATCTTTTTCACGATATATAAAGTGGCGTTTTTCATTTTCACTGTCTCAAGTTTTTTTTTTTTAATTAAATATATTCATACTCAGAAACGATGCCATTTTTTGAAACAAAAAGAAAGAACTCTTTCTGTGTTTACCTCGATGCGTAATCGAGTGAATAAAGGTAAATTCCAATCATTCCGGCAAAACTGACCGAACATGGTAAATCAAATGAAGAGCAAGATTTCAAACATGCAATTTCAATATTTTCGGTAATCCTATGATACCATCTTTGAAATTTTTCAATCTTATATCCATTGAATAATTCTCATTATTTTAATGTTTATTCATATCAGCAAAATCTGTAATGACTATAAAAAGTAAAATATAGTTCATAAAAAACAGTTATTTTAACTAATTCAATTCAAAGGCAAAAGCGTGAAACTCCCTCAACAGCACGAGTAATAATCCACCATAGAGGTTAAACCATGCAAATATACTTATTAAAAATTGGACATTTTGAAAAAAGTAAAGAAAAGAAAAAAAGAAAAAAATTCTACTCTCACTTGCTACTTAATGGCTGTCCTAAAAGAATTTTTTAAACTAGTGAGGGAAAATCATTATTACATTCATTATTGCAAAACATTATTACAATTTCATTATTGCAAAGTGAGTGGAATTTCCCCGTTTTTCCCAAATGGATGTATTTATAATTTCTTATTACTAACAGAAATAGACAATGGAGAGCGAACAGAGTGAGCAGGGCTGTAATCCTCTAGTTTTATATATACTTTTTTATTTCCTAACTGTAAACTTTATATAGTATGATTTTATTTTTAAAAAATCAGATAATGATGGAATTTCTTATTTTGTACCCATTTTTTTCTTTCAGGACATGGAGGGTAACTTACGTGTACTCTTTGGAATTCGCTATATATGCAAGATGTTACTCTTATAATCTTCATATCTTCAGTAAAGAAGAACCTAATAAACTGGATGCAACGCATCCAGATCGTAAGTAACAGCTTATAGAGTATAATTCAGTCAATGTCGAATGTGAAATAGTAACTCATTTTACAGGGATAAAAATGCGATCATGTTTTAAGTTTATCATCAGCGATTAGTCATCTTGTTGATATTCTGTTGAAAGATATTTTGCTTATTTTTATATACGTCCATTAATTGCCTGTTTCTAAATTTAGTCACTTTTGATGATGATGATGTCGTGTCCGTGTTTCCACGAAAAAGGGGTGCAATGGCCTTTGAGAGTAGAGACCCAGAAGACAAAAGTCTGACTTCTAGCTCAAATGAAGCTGACACACATATTCTCTTGCAAAACCCCTTTTTACAGGAGGTCTCATTCATACATCGCATAGATAGAACACGGAACAACCATGCCCGAACCGGGACGTCCAGATCAAGGGGAAGGTACATTACCCCTATGCTAGGACGCCGGCAGTCACTTTTAGCTGTGTTGAATTGTGTGATTAGCTCTATCCCCACCTAATACCTATTTGATTATTAATTGGCAACATATTACACCTCTGATAATATAGTTTTCTTTAACAAATATAAAACTTCCATCAGCTTATTTTCTTTGATAGAATATATAAGTGTCACATTTTCATACGTGGTAGTAGAGTTTGTAGACATTTAACAATAATTTTGTATGTTTATTTCAAATGGTATTATGATATTATAAAAAAATTTATCCAATTTATATTGAGTATATAAATAGGATTCCCCAGATTTTAAAACAGGCTTCTTTCCTGCAAATAAATCGGAAAAGTAGCATTTGAAATGTTTCACAAGACTCGTCAAAAAATCCTTTTACAGGGGAATTTTAAAATATTGATCTTTATATAAAGAAGCAGAGGAAACCAAAGAAAATCTTAGATGCATATTGAAAACATTACTTGGCGAATATCCTTGTCAAGTTCAGCCAATACTTCATGCAACATCAAACGTTACCCAACTTTCCATTTCGCAACGTCTGCATGCAATTGGAATTATTCAAAAACAAATTAACTGTCTCTGATGGGAATTGAAGGAAAGATATATGGAATTTCGAAACTTCAAAACCACGTACGAGAACTTCTCCTTGTAATTAGATAATAAAAGGTTTTGTGCATTGCATTCTCACAAGTGATATTATATTTATATATATATATATATATATATATATATATATATGCGTCCTGATGAATTGATTTATCAACACCCAAACAAAGCAGTCAAGGCTATCTGTTAATCTGGTAGGATTAGTTTAGTTTAGTTTAATTATATTAACGTCCCATTTAAAGCAACACGAGGGCTATTTTGGGACGGATCTCATAATTTTGAACCACGGTCAGATGACGGGGACGACACCTGAAGTGTCACCCCCTATCCACAGCAGCGGGTGGACGTTTGGCCTGACAGATTTAACGTGCAAGTGACCCCCCTCACACGACGGTTCTTCGGTGGAATCGAGTCTCGAACCTGAAATCCTGCGGTTCTGAAGCCAAGACCTTACCACCAGGCCACCGCGGGCCAATCTGGTGGGATGATAAAAGTATAGGAATTTTCTTTGATCTAGAGTTAAACTACGAATGGTGTGAAATACTAGCAAAGGCTGATCAATTTGAGCGAAGTATTGAAGAAAAAATCATTTCATGTTTTTAATCATCAAGCTAGATTATAATTTAAAACATGAAATGATTTTTTGCCACGACGAGGCTCCTCCCACATGTTGTCCTGTAAACGAAAGAAATTTTATAATTACTCCCTGGGATGTTTCACCTTACCGACCATATTCACCAAATATTGATCTTTCAGACAACTACTTGTTTCACTCCATACAGAATGCTGTTTTAGGAGAGAGTTTCTAATTTCACACAAATATAAAAATATAGCTTGATATCTCTATTACAACTAAACAACTAACTTTTAACCAACCAATAAACTTTAGAACTTTTTTTCCTTCTTTGGATTCATTTATTATCCGAAAGATCGAAAAAGGCTGTAATATCCTAAAAATAATATTTTTGAAAAGAATCAATATTTAATTTTATGATAACCTTTTTTAATTAAAAAATGGTGGCATATTTACACAATTAATAATTTAAGAACATAGCCATTTTGTAATAAAACCATACAATGCAGATGATTTGCTGATATTTTTCATCTAACTTTATAATTAAAATTTTAAACTATACTTGTTCATTACGAAATATTTTCAATTCTTTCTTTCAAGATATGATAATAGCCAGCATGACTCAGGAGAAAGAAGAGACGCTCTATCCATGGGTTGATTCCCAAGTGTTCCTCTCAGTCCACTCTCCTTTTGTTCCAGAAAATCCCATTCAGTATGGCCACGCTTTAAGAAGTGGTTACAAATATGAGATATTTCTACATTTTGTAAGAAAGCCTTTTACAAATATTTATGCTTTGTTAGTTAACTTCTCAAATTAATATTTTAAAAATTGCACAAACAATCTCAATTCATTAATTTCTACAAAACTGATTTTAACACTTTTAAATACAATTTTGTCTTTCAGGAAGAGGAATATCTACTTCCACATCCTTATGCTACTAATTGCACCGATTATGATGCCTTATGGAAGAAGAACAATAAAACTGGACCCCGATCACAGGAAGTTAGTTTTGTCACATTTGTTCCATCTTTCTTGAAATTGTATTCAAGTTAGTATACGAATCACAAATTTCTTATCTTTCAGATGTGTAGAGAGTTTTGTGAACAGACTCATAATATGCAATGTCTTGGATGCGAAAAGTATTTGACGATGTATTCTTATAAGTGGAAAAATTTATGTCCGAAAGGTAGGTTAATGAAGCTATAATTTCTAATGGTATTTACGATACTTTTTAAATATATACTGATAATGTCTTTGAAAATATTATTTAAAAATTTTCATTGGTGAATGCTTCTACCGAAAAAAATTTACACAATCAAACAATTAAAACAAATGCATACCATTCTTGATATTTTGAACAGATAAATTTATTTCATACAACAATTTATATCGGTTTTATATAGTTTTTATTCTCTAAATATTAATGGCAATATAAATTGTGGCAAGAAATACTAGAAAAATTGTATGAAGTTTGCGAATGGTATGAGGGAAAGTTAAAAACCAAAGAGACTTATGTAATTTAGCTTTACAGTGTTTGGTACTATTACTAGTATTCAAAGCTGAGTTAATGTAGTCTGAAACACTTCTATGCAATGTATCACTCGTATTCTCACTTAGTTGTTGGAGGGTAGCAACACGTTAAATATAGCTGCTCCATTGCCGATTTACACCAAGGAAAAAATGAAAGATATGAATCGCTTTTTGTTTGTAAAAAGTTCAGTGCTAGAACATCCACTATACAGTCCAAACCTGGCTCTAAGCTATTTTTCATTTATTGTTCATTGAAAAATATGCTAAGATTTGTAATCGATAAAAAAGTCATTGATATGACAAAAACATTTATTCTGGTGGAATAAAAAAATTTTGAAGCATTGGGAAAAGGGCGTTGATTCCAGGGGGACGGGGTGAGGTGTGTAAAAAACAATGTATGTTTCAGTTTTTTATTAGTAGATTAAATATACCTTTTCTGAAACTACCCTTTACTTTTTGACGTCCCCACGTACATCTTTGACAATCTAAAGAAATTATGACTTCGTTATGGCAAAATGACTTCGTGAAAGGGCAAAATAGATCAATAATATGCCAGGAAATGAATTTTGGAACCAAATGAAAAGTTTATGTAGAACTACAAATAAAAACCGCTCGTGTAATATTAATTAGATTCTAAGGATTTCATTACTCATATAATTCTCTCTCAATTTATATATATGAAATCTTTAATAAACATATCAAGTATGCAACAATAATTTTCCAAAAAAAATAATTCTTAATTAAAATATAATTTATTCAATTAGTAAGTTATTACTTTTTTTTCTAGGAACGCCATATTGTGACGATAAAGAATTAAGGAAAAGTCTTGAACTCTGCAAAGAAAACTGCCAACCAAATTGCATGTAATGTTTACACTTTGAAACAATATTGCTTATTATTCCTTTTTATAATATTCGCGTTTTTTTTTTTTTTTTTGCTGTAATTAAAGTTTTCTTTTATATTTTTTTCTTTTCATTTAGGAAATTGAAATATACATACAGGTTTAAAGAAACACGTTTTACACCGTTTTCGGTAAGATAATATTTAATATTTTTAGAATGTTTAGTATTTTATCTAACGAATTTACATAAATTTATATTATCGATTACATGGTATTTTTTCTAATTTTCAGAACAGCAAATTTTATACTGTCAGGTAAGTTTTTACAGTTTCTACTTGAAGCATTGTGCAAACAATTTCAATGTGTTTATTATTCATCATAAATGTTAACATTCTTGCCCGTTAAATTAGAGTAAGGAAAACAAAAACATTTAAATGATTGCCTTTATTGATAAGGATGAAAAATGTTAGTTTAATGCAAAAGGAATTTTATCCAAAAAGATTTTACCTACTTCTAAACATATATTTTGATATCAACTATTTTGAACTAAATATTTCAGCTTGAACAAATTTTCCAGCAAAACATTTTTAAAAGTTGCAAAATATATCTACACCATCATTTATTTTCATTGACAAATAATATGATGTTTTAGAAATAAACTGAAAATGAAACCAAATTTTGATAAAACTATTAAGAAAGATATTTTTAAAATTTTCTAAAGAAAAAGAACTAAACGTCAGAATCTATCAAATATTTTATAGGAATCAATTTATTTTATAATTGTTTAAATACGATGTCTAAGAAACATTTTAAAAAATTGTCATTATGGAAAAATTAAAATTATGCATTCATAAAACAAAGAATGTTCTTATCCACATCAGAAAAAGTATAAATTTGAAGCTGATCTGTCAAAACTTTTCACAAAACGAAATTAATTGACTGAATTAAAATTGCCTTCAATATTTGGGCTTAATCTAAAAATGGATCTTAAAAAGTGTATAAAAACCAGTTGAAGAAAAGTAAAAAATACATTCCAGTTAATATTTCAAGGCTGGTAAAATTTTGATGAGTAAAATTTAAATAGTAAAAAATATATAAAGGGGAAATGTTATAATGAAAATGAACTCCATTGCAAGGAATAATACTTTAAAACAGATTACATAGGGGGGGGGGGGGGGGATTTTCGAATTTTAAAGTATTAATTGAATTATTCACTGAATTTTAAATTAAAATTTATTCATTGAATTTTGAAATACAGTAAAAAAATCCTTTTAGTGCAGTAACAAATGTTGAAATTATGGTGAGAAAGCATCAAAATTTCAGTAATTTTTAATTAATTTAATTTTTAAATAAATGGCAAAAAGAGCATTTTTCTACTTTCCGAAATATTGTAAAAATTTTATTTTTTAATAGATCCAAAGTTTCTCTTAAAGATGTACATAAATTCACCATTATTATAGTAAAGATTATATCATTACCAAATTAAACAATTGATTACGAATTTCTACAAATAAATACAATTATATCTGGTTAGTGCTTCTTAAATAATTATTATTAACGAGTGTCTTAGTGTCGAGATTTTATCAAATATGATACCTAAAACTTAGAAATATTCCACAAAATAATATCGTCTAAATGTCGGCTATTTTATTGTTATATACCTGAAATTATAATGTTTTAAAATCTCTTTACTAAAGATTTGTTTCAAGTATTATTCAAAGAAAATGCTACTATCTTCATTATAGTAGAATCATAGGTTAAAGAGGACAATCTAGCACTCCTAAGGATTTTATGTTACTTAATGTTTATGGCTGGAAGTTTAAGAATCTACATTTTCTGCATTTATTTATACTCAAAATCACTAAACTCATTCCTTTCACACTACACCTACCAGGTATGGCTCTAGCGCCAGCAAAAACAACCAACCAACCAACCACGCAACACAACACCTGCAAGTAACATCTATTAGATTTTTGTTTTTAGAGACAACGTAAAAAACAATGCTGACAGAGAATTTATCATTGCATTTTATCCTCTAAGATTATACTTACAGTAATTATAAAATATTTTAAGATAATTAATATCTGAAGCAATAGTTTTAACTCTTAGTTATTCATTGTTTAGTGTACCGATACGTGGTTATATTTTTCATGCATATTTTAATATATAGGGCATATATTTTAAAGAATCACTTTTTATTAAAATTGCTATATAATTTATAAATTTGAATTTGCAAGTTATATTTTAAAATGTGCAAATTCTCACATTTCACATACATTTCGAGGAAAGGGAGATAATCTAAATGAGGGGGAATTTTCCCCAAAAAGTATGTTTAACCAATACAAATTACTATTTGACTGAAACAAAGTATTTAAATAGCGTTTTGATTGAAAAATGAAGTAAAGAATATATTTCTATAGTTTTGCATAAAAAATTTTGTTTAATAACTATGAAGTAGACACATTTATACACAATTAAACCGTGTTTCAGCCCATTTCTGAGGATTTCTTTCAGTATTTAGCAAGCCATATAAATAATTATTTTGATCTGAAATTATAGTTAAAATTCATAATTAAATAACAAATTACTTTATTTATCCAGTTTTTTAAAATAATCAGTGAGATATATTTTGAAAAATTTTTAACCAAAAAAGATTTTTTAAATCTAAAATTCAAAATTGCTTCATATAACAATATTCTTTATTTTTCAGGGACATGATTGGAGTTGTTCTTTATATCAGAGATCGCGATGTTACAATTGTATCACATCTTCCTTTGTACAATGTAAGTATTTAGTCAAAGGCAGTTCATACTGATGCACGAAAGCATCAAGCAGTATCAATAAGCATCAATATCCAATATGTTCTAAGAGACAAACTCTGAATTAATTAACAAATACCATGGTATATGAACATAAGTTAATAAAAATTATTTTTTGATAATAATTTTCTTCTAAAATAAAAATAATTCATGAATTTATTTTCAATCATGAAAGCCTAGACACAGACTATAGTTTTAAACAAATTACATTAAGTCAAAATGGCTTGTAATTATGTTTAAATTTCCATCTAAGTTTCTTCTTAGGTTTTTATAGAATGAGAGACTTTTCAATCCATTATAATATCAGGGGGAGTAAACTTGCCGCCAAATTCATCAATTTTAAATGTCTATGATTAGTTATTCGTGTATATCCAATTAAAATAATATCGCTTCATAACTTCAGAAACGGCGAAAAAATATTAATAAACACTAATAATGGAATCCAACGCTCAAATAAGTTTTCTGGTTATTCTTATTTTGGGTTGCCCTAACAATAAGAAGTTTAAAAGAAGATTGGGTAAAAATCTCCCAAAAGATTTTTGATAAAAGGAAAATCTAGATATTATATTTTATATCAGTCCAAACGTTTTGATTTGTTAATTAATTATTAATCAATCTAATCAAGAAGAAATCCCATATATTTTTCATAATAAGTTAAACAAATCTCTTTTACTAAATAAATTCATAAATATTTTTTAAAAATTATTAATTTGAACTGCCAAAAAAGTTTGACATTTAAAAAAATTAAAAGGAGAATAAAATATAAAAACTGACTTTGAAATCCGAAATTTTTAATAATATTTATATGCTAAATGTTGTGCATATACGGATATTAAACAAAGTAGAATTTCATATTAGCTAGTTGGATTTCAAAATTCGTGGGCAATAGATTTCGATTTAAATTGATAGAAAAAACTAGATTCAAACAGTTAAGAATTGTATCTGAACCTTTGATATGTATTGTTACAGATTTCCTATCCATTAAGATTAGTTTCTGTGTATCGTGTGAGGCAAACATAATTAATAGAACTTTAGTAGAGAACAACAACAGCGTTTATTTACAAGAAATACAGGACAGCACAATCACGACAAATATTTACAGCACAGAGACGACAATTATTTACAGCCGAGACGCACACAATAACTGCAGTAGCCCAAATGTAGTAACAACGTCCACAGCACATAAAGCGGCCAAACGGGGTTCAGCAGGGGAGGGGACCTTCAGAACCTTGCTCTACGGTCTCTCCAGATGGCTGAAACACTTTCCACTGTCCCTCACTTAGCTGTATAACTATCACGACTGGCTACAGTTCTAGACGTTGCTTCTTCAATAGACAATAAGGCACACAACTCAGTTCAACACTAACTTGACTCCGCCGTTGCTTTTCTATCTTCTGGAAAACTCGTTATTTATCGTCGATTCCGGTGACTTCTGCTGACAGCTAGAGACTTCACTCCTTTAATAGCTCTCAGGAGGCGGAGCTAGAAACTTCTAGACCAATCAGACGTATCCCTGCTTCTAATGGATGGATAGACAAAATTCTCGAAGTTTCATTATTTATTTCGTCGAAAAAGTCTCTAAATTCGTCGCCAAGTCGTGACATGGTGGCCAAATTTGTCGCCACGCTCTGGGATCGTTGGCTGAGAGCATTCGGCAGTATCCAATACAGAATACTGTAAATCATTCTTCCCAGTGATAGAACCTACTATGCTGGGAAGCAGTATCACAAATTCGTAGCAATATATAAAATTTATTTTACTGCATTTTTAATACAAAGTGAAAATGCCTTTTAAATACATCCCATGATATTTCCTAATTTCTAAAATGGTTTTTTTTCACCATAGGAATGGGAACTGTTCAGCTACATTGGCGGTCTAATGGGATGCTGGCTTGGTATATCTGTATGGGCCTTTGTTGGCATCAGTGAAAAAACTTTCCAGAAAATTATATTGTGGAAGCCTAACTTAAGAAGAAAATTTCGAAGAACATTTCGAGTTGATATGTCTTCTAAAATACATTCGCTATGATATGTATTATTTTTTTAATATTTATAACCACTAATATGAGATACAGGCAAAGCAGAAGAATATTTAGGCTCGCAAGTACTCTTGCTTGTCCCATGATCCTCACTGATTTATGAAAATTTTGGAACAAAGAAATCTCGATTAAAATATATTTTATTCAGAGTTAATGCAAAAATATAACTGCCTAAGTTTGGTGTAGAAAGCATTTTTGACTTGATATTGATTTAAAAATAAAGTGTCATTTTTTAATCATATGGAGAAAAATATTCTACTGCATTGGAGATCAGATGAGATTTTAGTAAGCCTCTCTTAATGAACAATTCATACTTCATACTTTTTTTTCAGAAAAAGAGTCTGTTGGAAACCAAGATTAAGAAGCAAATCAAGAAGAATAATTTTAAATCATTATTTTATTCGAAACAAATTCTTAATGATATAAGTAAAATCAAAATTAATAAATATTTCGAACAAAAATGATTTCAAAAATGTTATACCTTTTCTTCCAACTTATTATATAAATTTAATCTCCAACTTCACATTTGCAAATTAAAATTTTTAAAAATAAGATTAAAATCGCTTGTTTCTAATAGTATTTTACTCTTATTTTAACGAAAAACAAAAATTGTTATTCTCGACAAATAACGTGGACCAATATTTTAGTACTGAAAATTTTTGATGGACTTTTTATATATTTCATGCACAGCAACAAATAAGATATCGGGTTTTGCTCATTATCTAGTCTTATTTGTGAAATAAGATGGTAGTGGTATTCTGCGTTCATACATGGAATTATACATGATTTATTGATATTTTTTAAAATTATAAATGCATTATGCATGTTTCATTTGCTCAAAAATTATCAGATTTTCAAAATGTCTGGTTTGAAGCCTATCTAAAATTTGTATTTTTAAATTGATTACGTATTTATTAATTTGCTACAACAGGAAATAAAATAAAAAACACCTTTACAAACATGCTAAAAAGTAAAAAAATTATTTATCTTTCTAAGAGAAATTTACAATTTTATAAATTAACAATGAGAAACTTTTAACAAATAGAAAATTAAATAACACGAATTTTAGATTATAATAAGGAACTCAAACAAAGCTTTTTAATCGAGGGCAATAACTATCAAATACCAGGCCAACATTTCTAATAGCATTTGAACTGAAGTTTGATATAGAGCACTTTCAAATCTCCTTAAATAAAATCTTACTAATAAATCGGTAGATAATATTTAACTTTACATTTTTAAAAGTTCTCATACCTTTAGAATTCATTTGTATTAATTATTAATGATAAAATTAAGTTGGAATAATCAGTGTTAAGGCTTATTAGTGTCAACAATAAAAGCAATATTTTGGGTGAAATAAAAGTAATACTATCCTAATTTATTAATAAATTAATTAGTAACAGATTATCCATTCAAAACGCAACATCAGTTTATTTCAATTTGCAGATAATTCTTATACATTAATACATATCATCTTCTCATTCGCATTTTTAGATCGCAATTAAGTCGATTTAACCTTGTTGATGTGCTCATTTCTAACATGCACACACTGTGTTCGGACCAGATAGAGAAAATGTTTTTTTTATTTATTTCAGTAACTGATAATAATTTCATTTTCAATGTTTGGAGCAAAATTAATGAATAAGTGCTTTTCGTCTTTAAAAAAGTATTCGCACTAAACGGCATTTTTATACATTTAACGCAAGAAAGTACAAAAAAAAATATGAGTCTATCATATTTTTTTTTTTTTTGCACAAAAGAAATCTGTTTAAATAAATAGAATTTTGCAAAAATTAATTTTTTATAAAGCTCTAATTTTTTTATAAAGTTTTGTTTAATTATAGCTTATTTATTTACTAAGTTTTACCTCTGTTTATTTTATTTACTTTTACAAAGGGAGAGAGAGCGAGAAATTTTTGGCTTTTTTCTAGACTGTTTCTAAAAAGGCTGTCTTTCTCTTTCAAGAAACAAAATATCACACAATATTCAGAAAAGGCTAAGAAACGACCTTATTAAAGCTGATCAAAGATTCCATGCAGAGCAGATTGAGAGGATGATTAGCGCAATTTTATGGTCATAATAAAATCATGGTGATAAACTCACTTTGGTGAGTTTTCTCTTTGCTCACCAGATTTAGCTCCTTTTAATATGGTTTGTTCTTTGAAAGCAAAACGATCATCTTTAGATTGGAATGGGACTATGTGAATCAATAAAACATGAAATGACTAGACGTATGAAGAGATTTCCGAGTTCCAAGGATATTTAATAAAACTCAAAAAGAGATAGTCCATAGGGCGTATTGCTCAAAATGGATGTTATTTTGAAAAGGAATGGAGTGTTGTATAATAAAATACATTATTATTAGATATATCACTTTAAAGTATAGGCCGCTAAATATATTACGATTCTTTCATTAGTAAAGGATAAGAATGAAATAAATTTAAATATGAATGCATGAAGAATAATCATCATTCTGGGATTTTCTATCGATAGAAATTATTTTTAAAGTAATTATTAAATTCTTATGATCGTCAACTGAAACAGAAATAATTGCATTGAATTGATTCATTCACTTTTATATGTACAAGTTGAAGATTTCAAATGTTGCCATGAAGCGAAAACAAACTCAAAATTTCACTTATTCAAATTTTTGTGATTAATCCATTTTAATTACCTGTTTTTATAAATTATGGCACTTCAAACAAAATATTTATCAAAAATTTAGCATCTATATACATTTATTTTTTACATAATAAATTAACGTAATTAAAATGTATTGCTTTTCAACGAGACTGAAAATGTATCAGATCTTATGACGTAACTTAAATTTATAGGGCTGTAACAAAATAACGCCTGGATATAAACAAAATAGTCCGGTAGATAATTTCTCTAAAACAGTCTACGATTAAATAGGATCACTTAGGGCAATTCAAATATTAGCTAAAATGTAATTATTATGAATTTAAGCTAGATCCGATAATCTACAAAAACATTATCCTACTAACTTTAAACGGCGTTATGATAATAGATATATATGTAAAGGAACAGCAATGAATCAGCGGGAGTTGTCTTTCCCTTTACTTCACTTTCTCCTACACTTCAATAATTGTCTTACTCCAACCCCCTCATAAAATTGTTGACTTTATGTAAAGCTGCAAATGCCTTGTATGACATATGTGAAAATTAGTTATGAAATATATGTATTTGAAATAAATCTAGTATTTTTACTGATTTTTTTCAATTTGTCCCTTTTATTTCCAATCGACAAAACAAAATTTGACTCAAAATCACGGTTGTAATCACAAGATTACATAATGAATTTCATTGATTTCAAACATTGCGTTTATGGATTAGTACGTTTACAAATATGAGCGCGAAAGTACAAACTAATAGATGATAAATCTAGCTAACTCTTAATGTTTTGTAATTATTGATTTCACTTGTATTCAAATCACCAGAAAGATAGATTTATTCAAATAATTTTTATCAAAATTAAATAGAAATCAACAAAATTTGCTTAAAATCCATGGACCAAGTTTCGTCTGTCCAGCCCAAAGCCCTCCTATTATCATGTTCTCAGACTAGCAGACTTAATGCAAAAAATAGGCTTTTTTAATCTTTGGGGAAATTAAAATATAGAGATTCGTCAAAATTCCGAGTTCGGTTTTTTAAACCAATTATAATACTTTCTGTTTCTGTGCTTCGTAAACAAAAAAGTAAAACGTTATTTGTTCCAAGTGTCATACAGATGCTAGAATCATTTGAACAGTTCCAAGTCTTATGTCTTTACTGATTAAAGACAATTATTTAGCTTAATACGCTAAATATTTGTACATTTTTTAAGGAGAATTATTTTATATGAAGACATACTGTTCATATCAGTATTTCGTACCTTTTCTGTTTTGTACTGTTTTATTCTGCAAAGAGATGATATGTTATGAGCAAGAGAAAATTAAAAGGACAGAAGAGAGAGCGAAATATGCTTTTTATCAAAAAAAATGCAGAAATATAAAGGAAATTTGGAATAAAAACAAAACAATATAATTCTGAAAAAAATTCAAAATCTAAAATAGCAGCCAAAAAAAATTTCTATCAAAAAATCGCTCAAAGGCGCACATAACATATTATAATAAGCGTGTAATATTGCTTCCCAGCATGGTTAATTCTATTACTTGAAAGACATAATTACAATCATCTGTAATGGATGCTGCTCAGGTGCCCAGCCAGTAATCTCAGAATTTAGAGACAAACTTGGAGACAAAACCACAATTTCACGGCTTTGGCTACAAATAGATAATACTGATAACTTCCAAAATCATAATAATCCATTCAATAGAAAATGAGGTACGAACCACCTCTGGGTAAACAAGTAACGATTCTTTGAGAGGATTCCTAAGCAACAGCAAAGTATCAGCTTTGGGTGGAGCCCAAACTATTCCTTAGTTGTGCGGTTTTTGTGTCTATTGTTGTCTATTGTGGAAACAGCATCAAGTTGTGTATGGAGTATCCAGTCGTGTAATAGTGAGTTGGTAGTTAGATATAGCTAAAGCGAGAACACAGGGGAAAGTTTAGTCATTTGGAGAGACCGTAGAGCGAAGATCCGAGGATTCCCTCTCCTGCTGAATTTTTTCTAACTGCTTTGTGCGCTGTGGTCGATTATTACTTGTATTCTACTGTCTGTTGTAGTGTGCTGCTGTGTATTGATGTCGCCACTCTCAGCAGTCTTTATGTTGTCCTGTCTTCATGTTAGATAAACGCCTTGTTTGTTTTCTACTGATATCTGCTGATTTTTCTCACACCATACACCCACTGTATGCTATCCTCGAAGATATGCAACAATATTATCTCTCTGCAGAGCAACACAGTACAAAATGGAAAAGTATTCAATTCTTTTCCATTTTGTACTGTATTTCCATTCTTTTCCAGTTCAATCAATTCTGAAATTAGCAGTATGTATGAACATTTGTTTCAAATACCACCAAAACGCAAAGCAAGCAGGAATTGACATCTGAATCGAGAACGCAATGGATCACGAAAGTGTAGGAGGTGAAGTATTTTCCAGAGCAACCTTAACTCAAATGCTAATGTTTTGAAAATCTCCATCTTTTTAAAAATATTCGTTATAAACACTGATGTATTTACAGATTCAGAATAATTTTATTTTGCATATCACTGCCCATGTACTAACTATATGCATAGCACTGCCTGGTAACCAAACATATTACTGGATTTCTAGCACTTCTTTGCTCGAAAACTTATTGAAAATAAATGATCCACTAAGCCCATAGCACAACGTTACTTTCATACTTCGTCAGTTCAAAAATTATTCCAATGTCATTCTGAATTAATGAAAAAGCAAGCAAGAAACTAAAGTGAAAACCAATGTCGACTCTAAATATCAGTTTTATATAATAATAAATAATAAATTTTCCCAAATTGAAGCTTGTACTGATATTATCCTAGGATACTCCGCTTGCTCTTCTTGATAATTAAAAAGGCTGCATTTAATTCTTCTTTGCTGCACAAGTACTAGCTCATATGCTGAAAGATTTGCTCTCTACTATCTGAAGTACAATCTTCGTTATTGCTTCTGCGGTTTTCTTTCTCTTGCAGATCGAGCATTAAATGAACCTGAACGAATTTAGCTAGCATTGATTGAAGATTTTTAATTGTTTGTAGGCTTATCCCTTCGAAGTATGATATTTCCGTAGAACAACTATAGCTTAGCTATTATTTTGGTAAAGCAATTTAAATAAAAACAATTTATAACAATTGCTGTCTGATGTGGACAAAAATCTGCATTGTTGATTTTGCTTTTTCTATCTTTTAAATCTTCTGTTCGTTAAATTAGTTATAGATTAAGTTTCCAGTTCAATTATCAAGAAATATATCGTTAAAAGACTTTGGCCTTCGCAGTTGCTCATAAATTTGAAATTAAGTTTCGTACGGTGCTCGAGTACCCGCACTGTTAGGCGTTTCGGCACTGGAAGGAATTTTTTTCTGTTGTTAACTATGACTGTGATTGTTTGATTTTTAGTTGAAAGTTTTGTTATTGAGTGTGTTCGATGTCCGTTACGATCGAAAGTATAATTAAGAGGGTTGTTAAGAGTATTTTTACATTTTATATAGGTTTACATTTTACTTTAAATATAGTATAACTTATCATGAATTATTGAGTCAAATTTCACCAAATGATAAAAAAAGGAAATCTAAACAAAAAAAAACGTTATAATTGAATAATTCACTAAGCATGTTTCCTCTGCTGACGAAATGATGAACTAATTTTTATTCTCTCAAACAAATTTCTATCCCTTCACTATGGCCAAAACAAAAATTCAGATTTTTCTTAATAATAATTTCATGGGCAGACAACTTTAAATTAGATATTTGATTATGGAAATCTGATATATTGTTTTACGAATGTTGTATTAATTTTCCTTTTATTTTAATTTTTTGGTCATTGCGTTACACATCAAAATGAACTTGTCATTACATAATGAGGTATCCTGTTACGACTGAATGATCACAATGAAATTCAAATTGCAATTAACGGAATGAAAAATATTATCTAAAAGACAGCCTTGTTAAGTAACTAGCTCATAGCTTAAATAAACAATTAATAACTATTACGTTAATGAATTCTTCGGAAATAGAATTATTGAATGAAAATTGTAAAATAATGAAGTTAAACGAAAACACGAAACAAAAATTCAATGAAACTCACGCAACAAACCAAATGAAACTAGTTTTTGATAGTTATTTTAGTTTAAAGCAACAAAAAATAAAATAATGGGTTGCAAATTAATTGTGTTAAGTAATTAACATTACAAAAAAACAATAGGGATAATTTTCTAGCTTACAAATTATTTTCAATTATAATGCATGGAACACTGGAATTATTTACTAAATTATAACTTTACAGTAGTACTTTTTCATGCTTCCTTGGAAATTTTACATTTTTTCTAACTACATTTCTGAGATAAATTTGTAAAAGCAGAATGAGTAGCTACCGGGGATCAGAGGCCGAAGAAGTAAGAATTTTATTTACCCTTACGTTTTATATTTTATGTAATACAATATTAATTTAATATTATTAACATTTGCTATTTGCTTTTAAAACATGTATAAAATTATTTAATGCTGTGAACTGTTGCAGTAAAATTTGTGAGTAACATTCTACTTCAAAATGAAAAACACTTCTCTTAGAGACACGTATGATCTTTTGATTATAACTGACTTACATCTGTGCACTTAAACATTCCGACAATAATATGCATTTACCTCCGGAGGTCAGACTTCATTCGTGAATGGGTAGATAAAATCTTAGAAATCTTAATTCCATTTTCATAAACATTCATATTTCTTTAGTCATTGCTGCCTGTACTTCTGTGAGTGCCTTAACCCTTCCAACCATTATGATATGAGCATTTTCATAAAGTAATTTTTATTCAAAATTCAGAATTTTCATAAAATAATTTTTTATGCAATAATGCTATTTATACATTCAGAATTTTCACGACTCAATAACCTTTAACTCCAAATGAGTGGTACATTTTTTTTTAAAATATTACTATCATAAAAATATTTCACTAAATATTACTTACAAAATAGAAAAAGTGTATAAAAATTTAAAATTCTAAATTCATCATTGCATTTATTGGCTCAAATTACATAAAATATAATTATGTTTTTCTTTTGGATCATTCGTATTAGATACATATGTCAATTAATAAAATTTTAGAAATAAACTAATGAACCCAGATTACATTGAATATCCTGTATATATAAAACTACAGGAAGCGTTCAAATGAAAAGGTACGAAATGTCGTAAAAACGTAACTGTTAACATATTTATAGTTGATTTAAAGCGAATTTATAGTGGAATTCAGCAAAACATGTAGGATGCGATTGGAGTCAACAGAGTAGATCGGAACATGCGCAGGATAAACTACAGATTCTTATAAAGAGTGCTGTCCATTTGAGGTGGCAGTTCCGCTACTTGTTTATTTTCTCCAGCACAGAAGAACAATTAATTCCGATTTGCACAGTGAGACACTCTGAAAACTATGCAGATCATTCAAGAATAAAAGACCGGGGCTACTTATGGAGGGTGTGGTTCTGCACCATGATAACGCGCATCCACATATCTTCAGGGTCAAGCAAGCGGAACTGGCCAATTTCAAGTGAGAGCAGTCCGACCATCCGCCCTACAGCTTAGACCCTCTCACCCTGCTATTTTCATGTGCTTGTTCCCATAAAAATACATCTGAGAGGGAAGTGCTTTAGATTGGACGGCGAAGGACTGGGTCACATCACGGCATCAGGACTTCTGGATACAAGGAATCCTTCGGCTCGTTAGTCAGTGAGATCGTTGTGCTCAATCCTATGGTGTATAGTTTGAATAAATTCATTTATACTTACAGTGTCGTTTCGTACCTTTTCATTTGAGCACCCCTAGTATGTATGCCTTAAGTAAAACTGAATTAATAATATAAGCATTTTAAAACATCACAGAAAAATTTTAAAAGTTTTATTTTTAAGAAAATAATATAAAATATTAGATTTTATATTTATTCTATTTCATACAATCATGTGTTGAATATTGCATCTTTCTAGATCTAGTTTGCAGAAAAAGTTAATTTATAGTCTTTCAGTTGGAGTTTTTGTCAACGTGATTGCAATGTGCTGACAAAAGCTATTTTTTCCCTATGTACTCTTAAAGTGCTAATGCAGATTAAATTTTACTTTTTATTTTGTGGGAAATAAGTTATTAAAAAATATTATTTATTTTTTTAAAAAATTCATTGATTTTAGATATTTGATTAATAAGTTTATACATTGTCATCATTAAAAAGATCATTTTTTAACTTTTGATGTAAAAATCCCGTTTGTGAGATTATCTTTTCAAAAATCGCGAAAACATGCCAAAATTTTGCTTAATTTTTTATTTATTCTAGTTAAAAATTCAAAAAATATATACTCAGAGGTGAACATTTATAGGTATGTATGTACAAAATGTAATATCTGAAGGTCAAACTGTTTCATCTGTAAAGCGTAAACAAATACAAACACACATTCATCTGTATCATAAATATACATTTAAATAAATATATAAGCATATTTTCACATACAGTGCAAATTTCGAATAATTTAAATGCTAACTCTACAAGCAAAAAACACGTGGAAAAACTTGTTATTTTTGAAAAAAAAAACTTTTTTCCCGTATACAAATGTTTTTTAAGAAATTACATGTAACTGTTATGTATAGCAAGCAAAGTGATTGATAAAAATTATAACACAAAATCTGCATCCTGTAAAATGGAGAAGGTCCGAACTATTTTCATCTTCTTCTATTTCAGTCTTGTTCTTGTAATGCCCTTGCTACCAAATATTCTCTCAAAACTGTGAGATCAATCTTTTTCTTTACATATCTGAAGTCATTAACAATTACTCCAATTTTTGTGGCATAAAAAAATTTGTAAATCTGGAAGATCTAGAATCTGTTGAGAATATAAAGTATAATATTTATTTTTAAAAAATGCTTAAAAAAACTGCTATTTTAAAGATGCATATTAAAAATTTTTTTTAATGTAAAGATTTTCTTAAAAAATTAAAAATTTTTTTTTTTTTTTTTTGTTTATTTATAGCTGAAACCTCTACTGTAAACTGAACATTTTGAATTGAGCTGTCTTTTTTTCGTGCAATTTGGATCTTCAGAAAATATTATACGTTATGATTTATTATCTGAAATAATGCACACTATATAATGACACTATTCAAATATTTCATAAGTTACCAAAGTATTCAATAGAACACTTGATTTTCAAACATTTGTTATTCATGTTTGCCTTTTTCTTTTAACAGGAGGTTGAAAATAAAATATTTCCATTTGTGAAAACTGCATATTCTTTTGAAAAGGATTTCAGTGGTAGTTTGAATAAGCTTAAAAATTCATTCACGAATAAAAAGAAGAAAAGATTGTTCCGTATGGCACAAGTATTCTGTAAAGTCCTGAAATGCATTAACTTCATCAGATGTATGGTGTTTTTCTTCTATCAAGCCAGGGAATTTTATTGACATTATCATATTTATCCAACAACCACAAGTTTTTCTATTACAACACCTAATTATATAAAGATGCCTGCAATAACTATATGCAACAGAAATATGTGAGTGGATTTTTAAGAAATTATATCTATCCAAAGATATATTCATGCTTATTTTTGAAAAAAAATTGTTTTATTTTTTTTATTTCAGATAACTTGCGTTAGTTTAGTGTGATTCGTTTAGTTAAATTGTTGTTGTTGTCTTGTCCAGTAAAAGTAGTGCAATGGGATCTAATATTTAGTTATATTATAGCCCCGTTTTAAAACAACATTAGGGCTAATTGAGAGTAGACCTCTTATTTTTGAACTGCACTCATAGACGAGAACGATACTTGATCTGATACTTTCTCTCCAAACCTCCGCACCATATCAGCTGGAAGATGTTTGGCTCCAACGGATTTAAAATGCAAAAGGCCCATTTACCCACCAATTCTTCGGTGGAATTGAGTCTCAAACTTGAACTTCTCCAATTTTGAAGCCGACCATTTACCACCCAGCCACAGCGGCCAAATAATATAAAATATCTTTCTCCACTTTAATTCCCTTTTTCCTGAAGTGGAATCTATTACTATGTAAGTTACAAAAGCTGGACATGCGTCAGATTCCAGACATTTATGTCACATGTATTTAATGAAAGTAATGTCTTCTTGAGTGTATTGCTGTATAAATAAATTCTTTTGATGCTTCGCAATACTGGCTGAATAATCTCCCATAAATAAAATATAAGCCTCCCATAAATTGTACTAAAAACCACTTTTAATTTCTCCTCTGCTTAGTCTCGTTCCAACCATAAATTTTTGATTAAAAATAAATGAAATATTCCTAATTTGTAATTAATCACACTTAAATCTTTTTTATGATATTAATATCCTAATTTCTCAATTTGTGATACTGTTCTTTTTAAAATTCCTCTAATAAAATAATTAACAATTTCCTATAATCAATGACAGCATGTCCTTTATTTAAGTATGCTTCCACGACTTTCTTTTTTACATTCTCATGTACGTAATATAGAGAAAATACAGGCATTTTCAAACAATTCAAACTTGAGATTTGATTAATTGATTAATTGTCACTTTTCAGACCTCTCTAAGTTCGAAAAAATCTTTTTGGAAAATATCCATCCGACTGTGACAAATATTACTCAAAAGCTGTTTGAGTTTTGAGCTAGATGGTAGTAACTTGGTATAGGTCTTTACACCAAATTTGCAGATTTCTATCAAATTTTGAGTAAATTTTTCTCAGAGGAAATCTGTCTGCTCTATTTTTCGAATATAATCTATCCCGATACTTACAAAATGATCTCATCTAGATAGATAAAATTTGCTATACAGATTTATCTATTGCGTAGACACCTGTCATATTTTTAGCAAAATCCAACAACAATAATTGTCTGTACTGTCAGAGGGACGATAATTTAAAAATCCATTGACTTAAATATCAAATTTGACATGGGATTTTGTGATAAGAAATACAAACTTGTGCTAAATTTTTATTTCAATCGGCTGAAAAAACATGTCTAAAACAAAAACTCAGTTTTTGTGTACTATTAATGCATGCCAAATATTAACAAACAAAATACTTGTCAAGAATGACATTATAGATTCAATAAAAATGCTAAAATATTTTCTTACTATTATATGCTAATGATATTTAAAGTATTCTGTGGCATGACAAGATTATTAACGAGTATGCGTCGTGTAAAGAGCTAGCTGGGTTAGGAAAATATCCAATAAGCAAATTCTTTTTTTTAAAAAATATATGTGTTTTCCCTTACTTGTGACTGAAATACAGAAATCCCTATCGGAATTTTAATAATAGGTTATCACTGTAAAAAATATTTTCCCTACAAAAATGTGGTATATAAGACGAGAGAAAATTACGTTCTGCCTCTTTTCGCCCCTTCTGCTTTGTCTGCGCAACTTGTACATAATCATGCTGCTTCCGCGAGGAGTATAAAACGTTTAAAAATGCTAACTGTCTTCTTCAATGTCTTTAAACCTACTATCTTCTACCAAAAGTCTGAATAGGTAAAATGCAAGAATCTCAATATTTTTCACATGAAGCTGAAGAATGTGAGTTCAATTCTGGCGAAAATCAATAATTTTTTGATAATTATTTAATAAAAATTAGTTTTAAAAAAATTTCTTTGTTGACCTAAGTAGGAATTGAATTTTTTTAATTATATTACTTCTTATCAACAAATGTCTTAAAAATTCGTCCTAAACACCAAACTGATATATTTTATTTCGATATGAATATTAAAAAAAAAGCATGCAACTTAAAAGTAGATGCATATGGACCAGCTAAGCATAATTCATTATAAAATAATTGAAACGGATAAATAGAGATTGATGTCTTAAATACTAAAAGATTAAGAAATTCATCTAGGATAGAAAAATATTTCTTTTATTATATTATTGATGCAAAATAAAATTACTTCTTCAATTCTTTCCATGATATTACCTGAAATATAAAATGCTTCTTTTTTTTTTTCATGTAGGAATGGGAACTTTTCAGCTATATTGGAGACCTAATGGGATGTTGGCTTGGTATTTCAGTCTGGACTATTGTTGGCATCACTGAAAACACTTTACGGAAGTTTATTTGATGGAAATATCGGTTCGAAAGAAAACTAAAAGGAGAAGCTCAAAGTGATATATCATCTAAAATACATTCCCCGTTTTGTAGATCAATGTCCAAAATATTTCTAACAAATAATGACCTTGTAAATCTGATCATTGTAAGAGAAGATCTCCCTGAAGAAGCATTGGAGCCATTAAAGATATAAAACTCCTATAATTGCAACAATATTTTTAGTACTTTAAAAAATTTGCGATGCAAAAATATTAATTTGAATTTAAAATATTTTATTAAAACGTATCACAAAATCAGGAAATCTAAAGTTGATGCAATAGAAACACTTTGCTTCCATTGATGAAAATAGAAAATTCAATTTTTCAAACAAATGTTTAAAAAAATTAATTATTAGATTTATTACATTAATATCACAAATTTTCCGTAAGCCAATGCATTAAAACGATACTCGACTGTAGTCATCAACAAGTCACTTGTAACAAAACAAACAAGTTACTTTTTAAGAATTGGTGCGATTGTTAATATTAGGTTACTTTTTAACTAAAAATGTATATATGACATTGAAATTTAATAAAGCTTTCCTCTTTTCAACCACTCGTCAATGATAAGGTCACTGGCACAAGGTCTCTTTCAATGAAATATTTTTCCAGTTAAGAATAATCACATTCACATCACATCAGTTTTGGCTAGAATTGGGATGTAGTTTATCAATCTGATAATTTATATCTTGTATGCAAAAAATACTGAAAGCACACCAAAAACATCTAATACTCAGAATCAGTTTGAAGTTGCTCATCACTCAATTGATCCAGATAAATAATCCTCTCGTGTCCATTCGTTTTCTATCGAATTTTTTGTATCAGATATCAATATGATAATGTCACAACCTAACAGAAAGTATCAAGGTAATACTACTTGTACCAAAAATAATGTATCAAATTGTATAACATATACCAAATTTCAATCGTCTAGCTCAACGTATTTTTGAATTCTTTTTGTCATATACAGGGAAAAGGATATTTTCCTAATATCTGTTTCATGAACTCATGAGGTCTAAGACAAGGAAATTCGCTAAAATCTCGAATTAGAATTATTTGACAATTATCATACTTTCTCTATACAAAGCGTATTAGTACGTAAAAATCTACGTAAAATAAGAATATTCATGTAAAAAAACTAAATATTTTCGTAATTAATGTATTATGAAATATTTAAAAAAGGAAAAGGAAATTAAATTCTTGCTATCAGATTTCAATTTTATTAAAAAAGCCTTGTTTTTAATAAAGCAAGAAGAATAAAGAATTAAACTTAACAATCAAAATTATAGTTAACGGGCAATTGGAAAAAGTGGCAGATCCTTTAAAACTAATATTAATCAAAAGATAATATTTTAATACCTTTTGATATTAAAAGGATCGGTTGTCAGAGATATAAAAATATCATCCTAACTCATTTATTAAATTCAATTCTCATTATTCACTTATAACAAAAAGATATATTTGCCTTTACTTACTGATCAAAAATCGTTTTTTCAAATGTTCTTGATTCATTTTTTATGTCAGAATTTAAATAATTTCATACTCATTCAAGTTGGAAGATAATTGAATACATAGAAATATAAGAAAGAACTAAAAAATTTTATTTAATTTTTAAGAAGTTTCATTTTGATAATAATGCCAAGAGCGTCAAATGTGTTACCAAACTGCAAAAATAGGTTTAAGTGTAAAGAGATGTATAAATGCTATGATTTAATCATGCAAATCATCAGTCATGTATACCAAAACTGTTATCGCTTAAAAATTGTTTTTGCATTGTTTTAAAACTCAAAGAATTAAATTTGTAACAAGATAAATTACATTTATGCATATCCATTTTTATTTTTATTTTTTAGATAAGTTTTTCTCAACCAATTGAAACAAAAAAAAATTGATTCAAATTGCACTCATAGTCAGAAATTGAATATATTTAAGTCACTGTATTTTTGAATAATCGCGTTTACTTATTTCTGAAAGTAAATTTAGAAATATTGTCAACCTGAAGTAGAAGTTGTCTCAAAATTTGACAAGTGTCTATCCACTAAATCTTAAAGCTGGACCAACTTTAAACTATTTAGCTCAGTTATTTTAGTAATTATTGCATTAACTTATATTCGAACAATGGATAAACAAACTTCGTCTAAAAAGATTTTACTCAATATTTAACAGAAATCTGCAAATTTGGTGTAAAGACCGTATACCAAATTTCAACTGTCTACTTCATATTATTTTGGAGTTTGTCACAGACAAATGGAGAAACATCCTCTAAAAATGTGTGTTTTTAAGCCTAAGGTGAGCTCAAACCTGAAGATTCGTCAAATTTTGAGTTCGAATTTTTTATTATTCTGCTTTCTTCATGCCACGTATACGAGGAAGTTAAAATTGATTTCCATGAACATTAACTACGAAACAGGATTTTCACTTATGTTTTTTGTTCTATAGTGCATATACTTTTAAATTTACATCAGCAACAATTTATAACATATAAATTCAAACAAATTTACTTTTTTCTATCGCATCAAAAAACAAAGTGAGTTTTTTAAAATAGCATTCCATTTTAATAGTTAAACATCCGAGAAGCATAAATAAACTGAGCGAACAAGCTGGTCGCCCAAACGCTATTTAAAGTTATAATCTAAAAGATAGTACTAGAATTAAGCTAGATTAAAAGAAACGTTAATTTTATTCCAATAAATTTGCGGAGCTTATTATTATTCAATGAAGTTGATGCAATGTAATGATATTGAATGAAACAAACACGGTAAGATAAAATGAAACACACGCACCAAATCAACTGGGACTGCAGCTGAAATGTAATTATCCTTTCTAAAAAAGTTCTATCAAGTTCTAAAAAATGAAATAAAGAGCAACAAACTAGTATGGATTTTAAATAATTAACATTTGCGTCAAAACAGCAGTGATTAAATAGTTCTGACCTAAAACCATTTTCAACCAGTTTGAGTGCAGCTTTGGAACCTTCCTTCTAGTTCAGGGTTTATATATCAGAACCTAAGGTCACTTATTTTTCGAAACTTTTCCAGTGAATCTACATTTTTCCAAAGAAATTTACTATAAAAATTTATAGAATTCATTCAGAATGAGTAATAAGAGTTCCTTCAGATCAAGTGCTGAAGAAGTAAGAGTTTTATTTTCTCATTATTTTTCATAATTAAACGTTTTCAATATTTGTTGTTAATTGTTGATGGTAAATATAAAATTGCATTAAGTTTCAGAACCTTTCCGTTAAACATTAAGTTTTACACTATAGAGCAACTGTAAAAGGCATCCCATAGAATCACATATTTTCCAGGCTAAAATGCATAGCACTTCTTTTAAATACACCTGAAACATTTATGTGAAATTTCAGAATCTTTTGACGATTTTGATTGCTTTAAATTAGATTATTATAGCTAAATCCTAAACTTGATGTTTGTAGCTTTTAAGAAATTCAACATTTAAGTTATGAAATAACGTACTTCCATTTCGAAATTCATACTGACATAGTGATATTAAATAGTGTTTTATACATTATAAAACATTTTATAAAATATCTGATTCTCAAAATCTTACATATTTACATTTCTATTATTATATTTATGACGTTTATTTTGTTTCATAATTATGTTCATGCATTTACTATGTTTTATTATTATGGTTATAGCATTTATTATGTTTTGTTATAATATTTATAACATTAACATTTACATGTTAATAATTATTAGGTTAAAATAATTAATTGTTTGTAGTTATTAATAATTAATAATAATTAAGTTATTACAAGGAGTTTTATTTAATATGTTTATCCATTTTTATTATTATTATATTTAAAGCATTAAATTATTATTATGTTTATAACATTTTGTTATTTATTTATTTATCTTTGTTATTTATGTTTATATTTTACATCAGGTTTCCAGTGAAAATCAAATTCCATCATTTGAAAGTATTGCAGATTCATTGAAAAGAAATTTCAACGGTAGTTTGAAGCATCCCGAAGATTCAGCCAGCAATCAAAAGCAGAAAAGACTATTTACTATTACACGAGGCCTCTGGAAGGTCCTAAAGAGCATTATTTTCATCATATGCATGACGATTTTCTTCTGTCAATCTTTAGTGTTTTACAGGTATTATTATACTTATCCGACAACCACCAATTTTGCTATTACTGATAAGGATCGCTTAATATTACCTGCGATAACCATATGCAACAGAAATATTAAGTTATTTCAAAAACTATTTTATGTACCCAAAAATGGCTTTATATTAAAGTTTTTCAATGTATAATTTAATATTTTTATATTTATTTAGACTAAACTATTTCACTGAAAAGCATTAAAAGTTTTGTCTTCTCTGTTTTAATCTTCTTTAACTTCTTTCGTTCTGTTTATTTTTATATAAAAGTATCGATTATGTTTCGTTTCTATAATTCACTCATCTTAACCATTTTTATTTTTTCAAATACAAAACATACAAACAGATTTATTCGAATACCAAAAAGATATGCAAATGCAATATTAAAAAACTATATGCATCTTATTAAAAAGACTGGATTCTCTTCATTAGGTGTTGACATTTTCTTTATAATCGACATACTTTTTATGGAAGCATCAAAGTAAAATCATTATTTCTTTCATTGATTTCATGTATTGAATTATCATTTCTATTTGGTCGAATCGCAGTGCATTCTTGTAATTGTTAAAACTCATTAAATCTATTCAAATAAGCCCAAGATGCTTCGTTTTAAGCTGTAAGCATTCTGCCTTAAATTAAAATATACTAATTCGCTTCAAAGGTATTATTATTACTTATTTAACTCCCTTATAACAAAATTTTATTTAAACTAATAAAATTCTCGTGAATCTTTATGCTTAAACTTTATAGGTAAATTCACTAACCCAAAGACAAAAGTTTCCTAAAGCTACAATAAAATTTTGGAAATATTAGGAAAACATATCATGCATTTTTTTTTTCAATTCCTACAACCACACAATGGTCATTCATTTTCTTATTATTCTGCTGTTAGAACCGGTCTAAATTTAGTATGACTACAAGTAACTTTAAATGTGCTGAAAATATGAAGTAACAATAAATCAAACTCTATGGCATTATTTCAGTAACAATAATTAGAAATTTTAAGGCAAATGACTGCATGTGTTTCAGATGCTTTGTTTGATTTATCTATAGCTTTTGTTAAACTATTTCCAGGATTAAGCGTACCCAATTCTGCAGACTGTATTCTCATTTGTGCGGAAAACCAAACAACTTGGATGAATTCTGTCAGAAACACCCTTTCATGTGTGTAGGAAATGTTTCCGAGTTGGTGGCGAGTATTTTTTTCGACCAAAAATATCAATTCTTATAGCATTTTATTGATTAAGTGGTATGCTGTCGCTAACTATCCTAAATTGGGCTTAATTTTTGTATTTGTAATCTTTGATTTTTTTATATAGTTTTTATTGATTTTTTTCTGTAATTCCTTATTTTCAAGAGCATGAAATATAATATTGTAAACTCGAACGGTATAACATTTTTATCCTCTGTATTTTTGTTATTTATGGGCTTATGAAGAGTTATCAAAAATATTGGTAATTTTTATTACAAAATATTTAAATTTATTATTCAACTTAGCAGTGTTTTTCTTTTATTCCAGATACCATTGTTTGGATACTACATTAATTCATCAAGAAACATCTCAACTGAGATAGAAATGGCTATTCAAAAACTTACATTTGAAGCTAACCACAAAAGCAACAATATGTTTCAGCATCCCAAACAGTACGTATCATGTCAAAATTTACTGTCTGCAATAAATCAGTTATAAAGTCGCAAGTTTTTTCCATTTACCTACAATTAGATAATAAAAACAATACAGCAAAAAAGTTCCAATCATGCATAGTCCCTCAAACATGTGAAATACAAAAATATACTGCAAAAATGAGAGATAGGGAATTCTAATGAATCAATTTTGATCTAATTAAGTTTAAGGAATATAATAGGAAAATCTATCCTCGTGGAGTTTGATGAATTTTTACAAAGACAAAAATGTTCCCTATAAATTAGAACAATTCCTTAAATGTATTAAAATATTTTTAAAAAGATGTGTCCTTAAATTTTTTTTAAAAAAGTAATGAATGAAATATATAACAGTTAATCTTAAACAAAAGTCTCTATGGCTATGCATATACTATATAGGTTTCAAGTCTCTTCTTCAGTAACTACCCAAAATTCAATTAATTTTTGCACCTTTTTTACTTAAAGGAAATGAAAAAAAATATCAACTTTTCAAAGAGAAATTAATAAAATATTCAATTAATTAAAAAATAACCAAAATTTATATTTATTGTCAATAATTTCAAAAGAAATTATCCCTCAAAATATTTTAGTACCACCTTAAAATTTAATTTTAACCTTATTAACGATACCATTTTCACTTCAGCAATTTTTTCCCAATTATTATTTTTTAATTTAATGTAGACAACTCTAAAATAAAGAAGGTACTCTCTTTATAGGCAGCTATAAAAATTTTAACCTGTTACCATTATTTTTAAAGTATTCTTTTATTTTAATACATATTTTAATAATATTTTTTTGGCTTAATATAGCAATTTAGAGACACCAATTCAAATGAATGCAAGAATAGTAAGGCGTTCGTGAACAAATGAAATAGGCATTCAAAGATAGCAGCGGTTTCAGTCTATGAGAAATCAATCAGTCTTCAGAGTTTGTCCTTAATAACTTCACAGGAAATTATCCAAGAAAAATATTTCTAAGCCATCACAAAATTCAAAATTTTACTTTCTTAACATTACCAGTTTTATTTCTGCTCATTTGTTATTACAATTCCTGTTAATTTTAAATAATTAAAGCAGACAATTTTGAGATAAGATCTTTTATAAGGGCTTCTTTGCTCCAATATTGAGTCTTTGAATTACACAACCACTTTTTTTTTATTTCTCTTTTATTTTAATAACACCATTTGCTCTTTAAAAATGCTTAAGTTAGGAACAATTACTCAGTTAAATTTACACAAGACAAGAAAAGTAAATCCGCAAAAAGCACAAAACATTCTTTAAGCTATTAAAGATTATTCCAAAACATATCAAGCAGGTGATTCGTAAATTTTTATTTACTGCAGTATTTTAAAATATTCATTGAAAACTTTAAAATAGTTCAGCATTTGAAAATAAAATGTGCAATATTAATATAAAAATACTAATAAATTTATATAGAAGCTTAGCTATGGATTTTAAAAATTGTCTGATTCAATTGATTTTCTAGTTTTGATTTAAAACATTTCAAAAAGGAAATGATTTTATTGTCATAATATTTTAGACAAAACAAAATTTCGTTAAAAACTATTATAAATAAAATCTTTTTGATGATTCTCGAATAACGCCGAATGTATAATTTCGTATCTACATTAAAAAGATATATAAGGGGTAGTCAAATGAAAACGAGACAGACTATATAATGAATATATCGCAGAAGTTGGTAACAGGAATGCTCGTAAATAACAGTGTCTTCTATTGGGAAACAGGGAGGTACAGAGGGAATGTTCACCAATTGGTCATTTGTCTGTTAGACGTGCTTGAAACGAAGTCAATGAGTCATGTGTGTGTTTGATATCACTATGGAGACCAGGGAAGGAGGAACAACATGCCGCAGTGTGCTTTTTTACTGCAGAAAGATTATGAAAAAAACTCATGCCCGAATATCAGGGAGTGTAACTCAAGCCCGAATGACAGGGAGTGAAACTCATACCCGAATGTCTGCTGTGAATTACAAATAAACATGTCACATGTGTGTAAGTTTGAATGAAATAAACGCTGTCGGAAAATCCCTTACGCATACTGTATACAGTCCAGATATCTTTCCTTGCCATTTCAATATTTTTGAAGCTCCGAAGAAAGGTATACGTGGCCCTACATTTATCACTTTATTTATTGAAGCTTTGTACTGAAAGTATAAGTCCAGATGCAGTATTCTGACGAAGAGGTGCACACCTTGGAACAATCATGATTCTGTAGAGAACCGTAAACTTTTTTTCATGAATGTATTGACCATCTTGTCTTATAGTTTAATAAATTTATTAATAGTTATGGCGATTACTTTTGAAATATAAAATAGCTTATTTACTTCATTTCTATCTGTCTCGTTTTAATGTGACTGCTACTTATATATTTTTCAAAAATGCATTTGCTTCTTTCACTTTTTCTTTAATTATCCAGCACATTGGAAGAAATAAATTTTTTAATTAGTAGCTTTATTCTGATGAGGTGGATATTAATTCATTTCTATATTTGGGGATATGCACCTAATTGTAAGCAGAATGTGTATAGAAGCGAGAGTCATATTTAATAAAAAGGGAATGAATTCCTTAAATATAGATATCATAGACCAATTAAAAGGATGAAGTTGACAATCCAATAGTAAATAACAGAAGTTCACGCAAACCAGAGAGAGCATAGAAATTAGTAATTTAGTAACAGTTGGGCGTGGTGTATTGATTTTTAAAGCAATATGTTCCGACAAATGAAAAATTTCGGCTCTTTCATTTATTTATTAGCTTAAATAGTTAACATTTGTTGTTGTTGTCTTATTATTTATTATTTACAAACCTCCTATAGTTCCTAACTAATCCACCGTAATTAACGATCGTTAAAGTTTTCTATTAAATATTTGACATAACTTGATCTTAATAATGTCTTCCACAAAATATTTTTAAGCTTCAAATTTTGCTAGGTACATAATTCATAGAATTTTTTAAGCCTTACACTGATCTGTTCTTTTTACTATGCCTTTCTCTTTTTTTCTGTCAGTTCCCCTAAAATTCGAAAATAGTAATGCTAATTCTAGGCTTTTAAAATGTAACTAAATCATTTCTAAAAACAATGTAAAATAAAACATTTTTCTTCAAATTAATTGCATTTTAAATATAAAAATTTTTTACGGGTTCTCCTCAAAATTAAGTAAACATTAAATCTGTTTTACCAGTAATGATTAGCATTTAAGACAGAACTTGAAATTAACTTATTTACAGGTTTCATTGTCTTTATATTAATATTTACAATAATTCAGATTGTAAAACAAAACCTTAAAAATATCTGC
>JAPMOQ010067167.1:169036-209170 GCA_026543055.1 Argiope trifasciata | reverse complement strand
TATATATATATATATATGTATATATATATATATATATACATTTATTATTCAGCCTTGTTTTCTCACCTTCCTGTTTCATTATCTTCCTTCATAAACATGATTCCAAGAATCTAAAAATTTATTAACAAGTATTTAACGAGATTTCTTCTAATCAGGTGATAGTAAAATGGTGACAACTAAATATACTCGAACTGCATTGATCGGCTTTGACTAGAAATGTGAAGGACATTAGGAGTGAAGAATTTTCAACCTTGAAATGATAAAATGCATGCAGGAATTTGAAGGTCCATTACCGCTTCAAGCTCATGACTACTGATATACATTCAGTTCAGAATTCTTTTACATATAAACTTTGAAAAATTAATTATACTGTAGAAAGTTTGTTCATGTTGAAAATAAGTTTAAAATCAATGTTTGATTGATAAAAATCTAAAAATTGATAGTCTGGTCATTGTGTTTCGGGAAATAGAATATAAATCTGGAAAGGTTTCAAGCATATTTAACTATGCACATTTTATTTTTTAACAGAATAAAAGCAAATTTTTAAAGAAATTATGAAATAATTACGATTAATTATGTTATTGTTTTATTTTAGACTCGTTTGTTTTGTAGAATTTGATATTAAAAACATATAAATTCAAAACAAATGAAATGAAGACAATTAATTTATTATGATGCATAATTTTACTTCTTAATTTTTTATTCTTGTGCAATCATTAGACAAATAATTATTCAGTTTTTCTATTTGATTTGCTTTATTCTTTGTATATTTATAACAGGAATATCAGATATTTTCAATATTCCAAGTATGCAAATGATTTTCAGTTTTGTGAAAGATTTTTTTGAATTTGTTTTCAAAAATTAAATGCAATAATACACAATATTACCAGTTTGGTGCTAAATGTGCCAACATAAGAAACCTGAATAAATTTCTACCTCTGCTAAATGAACTCTTCCCACAATAAACTGTTTCTATAATGCCAGCCATAAACACAGATGATCGTCTAGCAGAGTTCTTGTCATGGAAAGATAGTAATAAACATTAAAAAAATGCTTTAATTTAAATGCTTAACAAACAGTTGAAAAAATTCTATATGATAAAATAATAAAAAAAATAACCAGATAAAAGCTTAAGACAAAACTTATTTAATATTTCTCAACAGATTTTGTTAGTAAAAAGAAGAAATCTGCTTAATTTTCAGGTGCATTCAAGTGAATGTTTTCCACTCTCTATATTCTCCAAATTCTATATTGAAGGGTCAGTTACTGTTTTAAGTGTGAAATTTAGGATATAAAGTGATCCAACATCAAGGATGATCTTGCTTTACATTCCTGAATCACTCAATTGAAAAAGAAACAGACTTACTAGTATAGAACTTACAATGCTAATTAGTAATTCATTATTACTGAAAATACATAAAACAATTATTTACTGTATATCACAAATGAAATAAATTAACATAATTTCTTGTTTTACAGTTCTAATGTTGTTTGATACTTTTTTATTAATCTGTTTGCATGAAAAGTAATGAAAATATCATTTATGTCTCAAGAATGGCATTCATCAGAGATAATCTGATGTCTATCAGACTTTCAAAAAAATTTATGCCATAAAATTAGTGAACTATCCTGACTTAACACTTTTTGGCTATGGTCTATTATTTAAAAAAGGTCAATGTTTTTCTTTTATGCAGGAATAGAAATTGTTTCAGCTGCATTGATGAATTAATGGAATGCTAGATGAGCATACCTTTGTAAGCTTTTGGTCACAACAATAAATATTTTAGAAAGTTTATTTGTTAAAAAATTAATTTTTTAAAAAAATCAGAGAATAATTTGAAATGATATTACATTCAAAATCTATTCATTATAATATTATACATCTCATAAAAAATATACTAAAATATTTATTAATTGATAGAGATAACTGATTTCAGAAGTGTTGATTTATCATTTTAAAATGTACATATAGATTTCTCAAAATCAGTATACTTGAACAATTGTGGGAAAGAAAAAAACAGTATTTAGAATACAAACAGCAACTTCACACAAGTAAAATAGTCAGTTCTGCTAGTTATATGAAATAATAACACTAAATTATTCCTAATTACTCCTTTCAAACACTAAATTATTCCTAATTAAACTTTTTATTTAAAAAATGGATTTTGAAATAGAATTTAATTCTGATTAATTATTTAATTATTAATAATTAATTAATATTAATTAAATAATTAATTATTAATTAAAGAATTAATTGTTAATTTTTAATTCTGATAAATAATGAGTTAAACATGGTGAATTTTTTTGGCAAACTTAACTATAGTGATGTCTTCTAGCCACAAGAATATTTAAGAATATTGTCAAATTTATTTTACTAACAGTACTCATAAGGACTGGAAGAATGTAGTTTTATAACAGATAGTAATGAAAGCAAAAATGTATTTATTTATTAGAATTAATTAATTAATTCAAATTAATTTTAAAATGTTTTTTTTTTATTTCTTGGGGTATATTACATCGAAACTTATCTTTAAAAAACTTTTTAATTGTTATTTATGTACATTTAGGACACAAAGAGTTAAGTCAAAAGAAATCTTGAATACGAAAAATTATATTTAACATAAACTAGTCTTTTAAGACACTGATCGGCATCATTTTATTTCTGCAATCATCAATTTCAGAGATAGTTTGGAAGCAAATAATTACATGAAAAGCAGAGTAAAAAAAAAATTTATTGGATAAATTAATAAAAATCATAAATGTTTTAAAATAATTTATTAGTATTTACATAAAAATTCATGAAAGTTCATAGTTCATACAAATGTATAAAAATTATCAGTATCTGATAAACATTTGCTTTAGTAAGAATCTAAATTGAAGTTGATTATAGCTAATTCATTCATTTATAACAACAGCAAAACAAAATAATTCGCAATCTTAGAAAAAATTAAATTATTGTGCATCTCTCAAAGATATATTTACAAAGATATAAATTAACGATTAATCTAACAGTAGGTAAATTTAACAACATTAAATTGTTAAATTACTTGTATACCATTCAGGTAAAACTTGATAATCAGCAGAAGTTAATTCTTCACAAATAACAGGAGAACCAGGTTTCCAGTAAAATTTGTACACAACACTGAAATTACATAATGAATTTTTAGTGCTAATAATATTTATTGCTATTTCACTACTTAAGAAACATAAAATACATTACAATATTATTTTCAAAGTATAATTATAAACTTTCAAAAAATGGACAAGTAATATATATTTTTGCATTCTACAAAAAAATTATCACTATCATTTATACATGGATTTCATATAAAGAACAGGGTGAAAAAATTAGTCAAAATAGTGATTACTCATAAAACAATATTTGGAATCAATTTAAAAGAAAACTAGAAAGATTATTGGCTTTAAACACAGCTTTAATAACTATAGTGTATTGGCTAAACTGTGGCTGATAAATTATATCTGGTGTTCAACTTTTAATATAGTATTCTCTAAAATAGTAATTTTGCATGGAGTAAATTTATTTGCTGTCACAGTCTTTTGACAAAATTAAATGCATTTTAATCCACTATTTTATTTTATGTATAATGCAACATCAATACTAAAAACACCCAATAAACTAAGCAAAATGAATTTACAAATTAAATTGCTAAAATAAGAATATTCATCGTGAAAGCATGAATTAACTCCAATCATAAACACCTGACAATATAAAATAATACAAGAACTAATAATATGATTCTATAAGAAGTTAACTAAAGGATATTGAGAGTAAATTGCTAGTAAATCAATGAAAATAAAAGAAAAATTGTGAAAAGGGAATCAAAATTTAAGGCTTAGAACACTTTACCCTTGTTACTGTCAAGAAACAAGCATTCTTCCAACAGAAAGACAAATTTAAAATAATAAAATACAGTAATTTAAAATAATAATATGTTCTTTGAAACAACTCAGAATATTTTGAGTATGAACTCAAAACCAATCAGTATGCATGATACAATGACACACAAATGTGTCAAAACTTTATTTCTATGCCACTATGGAAGCCACTTTTTACTCTACAATACTAGAAAAGCATTGTTTGAAAATGTCAAAATCATAAAAAAATATCATATAGTTTCTAACCAAAACTTACAATGGGCTTCAAAAATGTTTTAAAAAGAAAAAAAAAAGGAAAAATTGTTTTATATGGTTCAAGTAAAAGGACATGGCATAACAAACATCAAAATAGCTTTAATATCAACTATATTAAAGCAAGCAGGGGCAGATTTCACTAGTTGATTTAGTTTTTAAAAAAATCAAACTAAGCAACTTAAAAACAATGTTCAACTTTCATTACAAAAGTATATTAGATGGTTGAAAATTTTAAATTGGAATACCTTATTAACAAAATTTAATATAATTAGCTTAGTTTATTTCATGAATAAAATAAAACAATTTTAAGAATGCATAGTAATATTTAAAAAATATTTAAAAAGCTTTTTCATATTATCAATATAAAAAATAACATAAATTTTAAATGCACTTAAAATATCAAGAGATAATAAAGTATAAAAAGGCGTTATGCTAAAATTTACTTACGATGGATCATCCTTTTTAACACACTTTTTAACATAGTCCATAAATTCAGAGCAAAAATTTAATGTAGATGCTGGGGTCCAATGATTCTAAGAAGAAAAAAAGCAATCATTAATTTATAGGAACAAAAATCATATATTTCATTTAATGTTAATAAGTGCTCAAAGGTAATTCATTTCAATAAATTATGATATGACTCCAAAGTTTTTAATTAATGAAATTTAATTTTAATAACTTGCTGATATTTTTAAAAAACAAATTTTTTCTCTTATTTAGGTTAAATTTATATATTTATAACATACAACATACATATATTTATAATATATAATAATACATATACTTTTTTTAAAAAAATGAATTTAATCTAAACTTTTCAGAATTTATTTTTATTTGTGTGCCAAAAAATAGGGTTTTTTAAAAAATAAATTTAATTGTTTAATCTCAATTTATTATTCACTAGCCGCCTTTGGCGATCAACTGGTTCGCCATAAGTAATGCGTTCTAAAATTTTCAATTAAATCATATATTCATTAGCCACAATTTAAGAAACAGTTAAAGTTAAAAGATTCAGTTATTAGTAGAGTCAGTAACTTTATTCAAAGAAACTTTTTGAGTTTAATGCTCTAATAATTTATCGATTATGCTTCCAAAATATTAAAAATGTTTTTTTCGGTGATATTGCCAAAATGTTAAATATGTTTTTTAAAGAGAGTGAAAAAGGCAAAAAATTATTGAATTAATGATACAGATATTGCAAACGATTATAGAAATATGCCATTAAGTCGAGATTTCAATGCATATCCTGTCTAAATTCAATCAGGTTTACTGTAAATAAAGATAATTTATGGAATTAATGATATAAATATTGCAAACAATCTTAGAATCCTTTGCCTTGCATTTATTTTTTTAGAAAATATCCCTTTTTATATTTATGTTATTTAATCCAGTCCCATGTTGAAAGTTGTATTTCTTTAGATTTGATTTGCGATGATAGCTTTTTTTTATTCGAACTTCCGGCATTCTTTTATTTTATCCAGTCACGTGATAAAAACATGGTTAAAATATTTCTTTAAAAATTCGTTAAAAATAGAAACTTACATTATAAATTTAAAAAACTGATACCGTTAGAAAGCTAATTTTTTAATCTTTAAATTGATGTAAAAATCATGTTTGTGGAATAATATTTTCGGAAGTTATGGCGGAAAAACGTCGAAATTTCGCTTAAATTTTAATTTATTCAAATTCTAATTAAAATTTCGAAAAAAGGGGCTCCGAGATGCACATTCCCGACCTCCAAGGTATATATGTACCAAATTTGGTTGCTCTAGGTCCGACGGTCTGGGCTGTAGAGCGCCAACACACACACACACACACAGACATTGAGCTTTATTATAAGTATAGATATATATATATATATATATGATCTGAATGTCTCTTATATACTGTCGTACCGTGCATCCGGATTCCGATAAAACTTCGACTATTTATTACTCGCATATATCATATTTTGTATTTATGTTATTTTATCCAGTCAGGTGCTGAAAATTGTATTTCTTTAGATTTGATTTGCGATGCTAGTTGTTGTTTTTTTATTTGTACTTCCGGCATTGTTTTATTTTATTTTACCCAGTCACGTGCTAAAAAAAACATAGTTAAATATTTCTTTAAAAATTCGTTAAAAATAGAAGCTTGAGTTATACATTAAAACACTGATACCATTAGAAAGCTAATTTTTTTATCTTTAAATTGGTGTTAAAATCATGTTTGTCCGATAATAAATTCGGAAGTTATAGCGGGAAAATGTCGAAATTTCGCTTAAATTTTAATTAATTCTAATTCTAATTAAAAATTCAAAAAAAAGGGCTCCGAGGTGCACATTCCTGACCTCCAAGGTATACATGTACCAAATTTGGTTGCTGTAGGTCCAACGGTCTGGCCTGTAGAGTGCCAACACACACACACTGAGTTTTATTATTATAGATTATAATAAATATTATGAAATCCTTAAATCTATTCTTTTCCCCATTTGCAAACAGATAATTCAATTCCTACAGAATCAAAATTTGTTTCAATTAATTGGTTAACTGATAATTAAATTCTGACAGTATTTCATAAATACATAAACGTGCAAAAATTGTAACTCATCAGTTACTATAAAATTGATTTAAATTCTACTTTTATAAATATGAAGCAAGTTCAATAGCACAAAAACATATAAAAGAATAATCAGAAAAGGATTTACAATCTTCTTACATATGGTATTGTGATGAGTGGCTTCAAATATGAATAGATTTAAGCAGAGTTGTAATTGCTAAAAATAAAAGTTGAATCAATAAAACTAATAATTTGAAATTACTAGTTTTATTGATTAAACTTTAATTTTGTTAAAGTTTTCACATGATTATTATGAATATTTTAAAATAAATTGATTATTAATTCAAACAGCAAATATAACTTATAATCAGTTGTAACTAAATTATTATATTATATATTTGTACATTTGCAAACATTAAAAACATATTTGAAGGATGTACCTTGTTTTTAGCTTGGATCTAAAATGATAAAAACTCATTTCTAACAGTTTTCTTTAATAATTGACTTAATTTCAAATACTAATACATTGTGAAGAAAAAAAATTGTTACCTGAGCTATTCTAGGTATTTCAGCAACAGGAAAAACTTCTAAGTTGCGAACAATACCTTGGTCATCACGAAATCCACAAATAATTTTAGGAATTCCAACAAGGAAGGACTGTAACCACCACTTCAAGAGTTTA
Source organism: Argiope trifasciata (assembly GCA_026543055.1). NCBI lineage: Eukaryota > Metazoa > Arthropoda > Arachnida > Araneae > Araneidae > Argiope > Argiope trifasciata. The sequence continues at coordinate 201,798 of JAPMOQ010067167.1, read as the reverse complement.
TACCTTAAAATGCAAGAATAATTATCATGAAATTTGCATTCAGAAATGTACTCACACTAATGCATTAAAAAGTACTGAAAACATATGAGGTCCATTTATTATCCATGCTTTTAAAATAAATTTTAACAACATTTAATATTTTAAAAAATACTGCTTCTCAATTAAGTAATTCTACTTTAATTTTTCTTTTACTACATGACTTTAATTTTTTTTATGCCACTTAAAATCTAATAATTGTTACTTTTATTGCTTGGATATAATACTGCCAAATCTATTAGTATCATAAGCCCAATTTTTGTTTAACATTTCATCTACTAATTTTGAAAAAAAAAAAAAAAAAAGCAATAAATGGATTTTTGGGCTTTAACATCTACTAACTCATTTAAAACATCCACTCAACACAGTAATATATAATGCTTGAAATGAATAATTATATAAATAACAATACTGAAAGATTAAAAATGCATAAAATAAAATCAAATTTTGAATAATTTGAATGAATAAACAATTGTTTTTTAAATAACTGAATTTTGAATAAATAAACTCCAATAATATTTATTTTAAACAAATATTTTACAACAAAGTTGGAGCAACTTCAAAGTATAAAGCATATTACTTTATTAATGATTAAACCAATAAAACTAAGGGTACAAAAAGAAAGAAAGTTTAAGCAATACATATTTATTAAAAATGGGCAAGGATATGCATGTTTACAAATATAAAATGTTGTATCCTTTTGAAATAATACCTTCTTCCTTTTTTAATAATGCAACAAACTTTTAAACTGTTAAAATTATTAGTTTCAGTATGAAATTATTGAAATAAGTTTCAATCATTTAACTGGCACTCACAAACAAACAGAATGTACAGAAAGCACACTTAGTATACAAATTAAAAGACTGATAGTTCAAGCAACTTACTTTTCAATTTATAATTAACTCTAAATTAAACAGTAAACTTAACAATTTAAGACTTGTTTCCTCTTATTTAGGAATTAGGACTTCTGATTATACTTCTCAAATTTTTTAACAAAAAACCAAATAATGAATTGATTTAAATTTATTAACATTCAAGTAATCATTATATACATTCTTTAATATGTATTTTTCAGTATTAAAAAAAACATACTTAAAGATACAATGAATTTTTGATAATAAATATCTTTAAATTAGTCTCAAAGCAAAAACGGGAATGCAATATATTCCATTTCCTTAAAATGTTTTGTCTTACAATGCATGCAATTGTAAGTAAGAAAAAAATACCAAAAACAAATCATTGACTTATGTAACTTCTTATTTTTAGTTTCTATGTAAAATATAGCTTCAAATAAATACAAAAACTTTGAATGGTGAAATGTTTTTCTTTATTGTAATTACATATTCAAAAAAAAACATTAAAAATTAATCTTTCAAAATTATCTAAAACTATGGAAAATCAGAATTTGACTAATTAATATAGTGATCAATAATAATCATAATTTTCTAATGAATGGTCCACATTAAAAATGTTATTGATGATAAATTGTACTTTATGTAGATAAATAAACAGAAAGGAATGCTTCACTTCTTGACCTATATGTACCTGCAAAAATTATTATGCTGCCTTTGAGCAGTTATGATTCTTGAAGTCTTTAGTTCAGTATAGCATTGAGTAGATTGTGGGTCTCGATCTGCATGAAAATTATTATGAGTATCCTTCCCATCAACTTCAGCACTGTATAATAAAGTATGATTGTTAAGTCTTCCTTTTAAAACAATACAGTACTCCTCTTTTTCATTCACAGGAATAGATGGATTTGGCTTAGAACTTGGACTATCTGTAAATAAAATTTCAACCATACTTTTATAGAAACAAAAATATTAACTTATATGAAAATCATCTATAATTGCATTGGTATTCCACTTTTTTTTCTTACTTATCATAATTATATAAATTATTTTAATACCAATAAAAATTTATAAGGATGCAGGAAAACATTTTTACCCTATTCATTTTTAAAATACTAGAGAATCAATAATCATTATCTTCGTAAAACCCTTTGATAATAAAATTTACACTGAATATATATGCATTTACTGTTGAAAATTAACAAATATTTTAATAATGCTTACCGGCAGCCAAATATTGCTCAAATTTATAACCCCATGATGACATTACTTTATCTCTTTCTGTTGCAGTTTCTCTTCTAACAACATTTTGTTCAGTATCAAATGCACACAAGTATATCACAGATCTAAATTTAGTAGCACAAATCAGCCAGTCTTCTTTATTTTCATAGATTGTAGCACCAATTGTAGTCAAAAGGCCACGGAAGCATACGAAATCTATCTTGGGCCTAAAATAAATATTTTAATGGAGAATAAAATTAATTATAAAGAAATATCTAAAAATTGAAGTATACTTTTTATAAAAGCTTAGTTACTAATTCTATGTATTTTGATAAATTAATAAAATTGTTAATTATCAAAATACATAGAACATCAAAAAACAACAAGTACAGTCAACAACAGTCTTTAACATCTAAAAATGATTTATTTTATTTAGATTTTTTTAATTACAAAACTGGGCACATAAGTTTGAAATTGTTAATACTCAGCTTTATTTTTCAGAAATATTCTCTGAAGTAAGACAAATTAATATTGTAATAGAAAATTTCTAAATCTATACATGTATTTCTAAATACATACATATATTTCAAATAATGGATTAATTCTGAGCATTAATATATAAACTAAAACAATTTAAATTATGATTGCAGTAAATATTTTGACATTATAATGTAAAATTAAAAATCAGGGAAAATGTGCCATTATTAACGTGGAATGATTAACTCATATTCACTGGTATTAATTCCCCTTATAATTTCCTTTAATATGCATAGGTGCATTTGATGTTGTATCAGATGAATCATATTAGAAAGAGTAATTTTATATGATATTTAATAATAAATATACGATATTGTTTATCAGTATCTTAAATTCTCAAATCTATTTATATGAGGTAAATTCATAGAGCCCATCAAAGCCAATCTGAAAGTTTTAAATCAGAAAATTCAAACTTTATTGAACCAAAAACTTTATAGTCTGTTTCAACGACCTTTTAAAATTTTTGATTCTAGTTTAAATCGTAGATTTTGCTAAACTTATATATTATTTTTATTTGATAACTAAGTCGCTTTTTGCCAATGAAAAAGATTAAAACGGAAGTTTCAGTATTTCAAATACTAACTTGTTCGAATTTGGTACATAAAAGTATTTTTTCACTTCTTCTTGGTGGTGCAATATCCAAGTTAAAATAGTATCAATTTTTTCCTTTTTTCCAAAATCTTTCCTGATGGCATCTTCATATCCAGCATTTAAGTCCATACACACATTTTTCAAACTACGTGGAAGAATTATATATTTCAATTGGCGGTTATCATCGTGATATTCTCTTTCCCCATCTAAAGAAAAGAAACCTATTTCTGACGGCTTGCGAAAAGGAGGAAATCTTCCATCATAATACTCTGCCCTTTTAACGTGGAAATTCATGTTGCATAATAAATTCTATACAACAGAAATGTCACACATAGCGAAACTTCGCAATTAAATTTCGACCTATATCTTTAAAAAAAACTCCATGAAAATAAAACTGATATGTAAATATAAATTAATAAAATAAAGAATCAAATCATAAAAATCCCCTCCTAAAGATTTGTTAATAATTCAAAAAATGTCTATATCTTAATATTTTACAATGGATCTCATAATGTTTTTAGTAATTTATCTGATCATTTTTGATACGCGATTGATGAAGCTCACATGTCAAACGTAAATATTTTAAAATGTAAACAAAATATATTTCAGTTCTCTTCAATATTCAAAAATGTGGCAAAATTATCATTAACTTGTTGTTTTTATGTTCATGATCAGCAAATTAATTTATCAATAAGGGGAAAAATAAAAAATACATTCATTTATTAATTTTATTCGAGGTCTAGCAAAAGAAAAAAATTGAAGTAGCTAAAGTTTAATTTTTTAAAATTGAACTGTAAAAAACACTATAACTTCAAAACGAAATATTTGTTTTGATTGGGGACTGGAGAGAGCACGAGCCCTGTTCTGTTGTGAAGTTGTATGTCGTTTTCATTAAGAATTTCATTGGTAGAGAATTGGTTTTAAGAATTTCATTTTGTTTGAATGTATGTAAATTCATATCAACCTTTTTAAATATAGTTTATTTGATATCATAATAAAAAGACGATTCTTATGCTTTTTATGAATGATGGAAATAATGGGCTTAAACATTGTTTTTTTATTCGGTGCTTATAAAGAGAAAGCATTTTATATATAATTTTATTTAAAAATATAATAAGGGTAATTACATATAAAACATATTCGTCCTTTTAAAATGAAATATCAGACTCGTCGTTACTTTTATTTTCTAAATGTAATTTATTCCACGTCTTTCATCATGGGTTTTCTAGCTTGATTGAAAACTGCTTCCAGGCGTCTCATAGTTCTGATGCTTTTCAAAAGTGATTAAAGTTTTGAATGCTTGTATTTTATTTTGTGTGTGTAGATAATATGAAAAACAACAATTTGTTTCTTATGTTATATGGACAAAATAGTTTTGATTATTGAAATATTTTGGTAGTCATTATATTCTGATCTTAAGAGTTTCAGACTAATCAAAAGATCTTAATGAACTAAGGAAGACAGAACAGTCACTTAAATTTTAGGGAATAGTTTCTATCGTACATCTTTAACTGAGGATTTTGAGAAAGGGTTATGACTTAAAAACCATTTCAAAAGTTGACTTAGTGCAACTGAAAAATTCTATCATATCATTGGAAAATAAGCAATTTTAGTTTCAGTAGATTTCCTTAGAGTTACTTATTCTTACTTTTCATCATTAATAATTAACAGCTTGTCCATATATAACAATAGATACAGTAGAATAGATAAATTAAACAGTATGCTAGTTGGTTTGCAAGTGGGAACAGAGTTTCTGAATAAATTATTAGAACAATTTTATAAACTTTTACATCAAAGTAGGAAAAAATTGGTCATTGCATCTATACCAACTGTAGGGAAGGTATTAAATAAGTACTTTGCTCACAAATTATTATGGAATTTTTTTTTCTGTAGTTAATTAAATTTAACTATAATATGCAGTTATAGATTATTTGAAAAAAATATTCTGTTTACTGATGAAAAAATTTGATTGAAATTCAGATTGAAGACATATAATATTTAAAATCTGAAATAATAACTTTTTCCTTTCTTTATATTAAATAACATAATTACCTTATTACATAAAATAGGTTTATTAAGTGAATGAAATAATTAATAGTTATATAGTTTAAATGTTATTGTGTGAGAATCCAGTTGTTAATCTTGTTTCAATTTTTTGTATAAGATCCATAAAGCATATATCATGCATTTTGTATTCCTTATAAAAGCTGTTTTTAGTTTCAGTTTTTTGTGGTAACTAAAAGAACACTAAATACAAGTTATTTTATATTCTTCAACAGTTAATTAAGTACAAATGGCCATTTCAAACCAGGAATATTGTGCAAAGCATTTTATATAATTTGAAACAATCAGCTTACTACTATATGAAGACCATATGATAAATAACAGTAACTCTAATTAAATATAAATGTCTTATCTTACTGAATCTTTTTACTTTTTAAGCTAAGAATTAAATAATTTTGTTAATATGAGTGTAGGTAATTTACATATTTATTGAAAAGTAATCCTTATGGTAAAAAAAAAATCCAAAAGAAATTTAAGTTTTTTGTGTGTTACTGCTGTTTATTAAATGGTATTGCATTTATTGTTCCTTTAAAACTATGTAATAAAAGAACTCATTAATATAATGTTGCTACAATAATATTTGAAAAGTTGTACAATTTTTTAACTCAGTGTAGCATTTATTTTTCACTCATTATCATAAACTTCAATTAACAATCAATATTTATAACCTGCATCATATTTTAATCTCTTAAGATAATATTTTTCTGCTAAAATGATCTTTCTAATTATATTTTTTAATTAATTTACTTATTTATTCATGTATAAATACTGTCTATTAATTGAATATTGTGTTCTTATTTTTTTTATTACTCTTTTATTATATTATAGTTTATTATTTTTTATTATATATTTATTACTTTTTTAATAATATATTTATTATTTTTTAATCATAGATAATTTTAATTTTGAAATATATATTTATTTTTTAGTATTGTTTATTTTTGCGGGAACTCATTCAACAAACTGGTACTTGTGCCTGAATGAAGTTTAACTATTTCACAAATTTTTTTCATGTAAGAAAATTATTTCTTACAAATTTCAAGCAACCTAATAGTTTACTACAGTTATTGTTCCTACATTCAAGACCAGAACCAAAGTTATTTACAATGAAGCTTGACACTCCCCAGTTTCGAAGCATATTTACACCAGAAGTCAATGCATTATCAGAATTGTTTAAAAAATATGGATATGGGTTAAGAATGGCTGGTGGTGCAGTTCGTGATCTCTTAATGGATAAGCAGCCTGAAGATATTGACTTTGCAACCACCGCAACTCCGGATGAGATGAAGAAGATCTTTCAAGCTGAAGGTAATAAGACTTTTAGTCAGTTCTAACCATTGTGCAGTGGCCAATTAAACTATAAGAATTTTTATTATTTCCCAAGGTATACGCATGTTACATCGTAAAGGAGAAGCACACGGAACTGTAACAATTAGACTAAATGATAAACAAAACTTTGAAATTACTACTCTGAGAGTGGATATGACCACAGATGGTAGACATGCTGAAGTCAAATTTACTACTGATTGGGAATTAGATGCTGGCAGAAGAGACCTTACCATAAATGCAATGTTTTTAGGTAAGATATAGGTCATACATTAATTCATTATGCAAATTTCTTGTATTTATGGTCTTATGTTGTTGTTGTTTTCTTTTAAGATTTGGAGGGAAACTTGTATGATTATTTTAATGGAAAAGAAGATTTAGAAAAAAAACAGGTGCGCTTTGTTGGTGATCCAGATTATCGTATTCAAGAAGATTATCTAAGGATTCTTCGATATTTCAGGTATTTGATTTTTTTTATAATATTTTCAAAATCAGCAAGATGAATTAATTTTTTGTTTCATGTAAAATAAATATAAATGCATTATTGGGTCAAGTTTTACTTCATTATATTAAAATAAATTAAAATATTTTCTGAAATGAGGAGTGTAATAGAACCTGATCATATTATTTATTTTGTTACTGGAAATAAGGAATATTTAAAACTGTGCTATCTTTGTTTTATTTTTACCTTAGAAAATATCATTGGTATTTCAAATTAATAAAGTGGTTGGCAAATTTTGCCATGGAGTGGAGGTGAGGAAATGCACAATATTGAACAATTTAAGAAGTTACTAGATATTTTCTAGCTTAATTAATTCATTTTATTTTATGTAATGTGATTTTTTAAGTAATAATACACATTTTTTAAAATGTATTAAGATAAGCATTTTTAACATATTTTTGGCATGAATAACTGGAAAACCCCTTTCTGTTTTTATATATTTGATTTTGAATATTGCTGCATATTTTGGTATTTTACTTTTTTTTATTTAATGTAAACCTGTAATATTCTTCTATTGATATGGTCTTTTGTGGATACATATAAATAATTGTACAGTTCATGAATTAATTGTTTTTTATAATGTTTAATATAGGAACTTTTATATGTTTTAAAAATTTATTTCCTTTGGTTCTCAAAACTAGTCTGTGTGATCTTTTTGCAAAAATTGTAAAGATTTTATATATCTTTAAGCTGCATTTTAGTTTAATAATCATAGGGATAATTAATATAAATTATTTATATGATTACTCTTTGTGATAATGTAATTCAGGTCAGGAGGAGACTGTACATGCCTCATTAACAAATAAATATGATGCATCCTTTTTATTTCCACTTGCTTTTAATTTAAGATAATACTGAAAAGTTTTTGCTTTCCTGTTAAGATAAGTAACGTTCCAGAGGCTGGATATAACTTTTAGATTCAGAATGAAATTTCAGCATTTTTAAAACTAATAGGAACACTTAATGTTTTTGCATGTTCATGTCTGTATTGGATGGCATTCTTTTTTTATCTGGTGTGTGTCAGTGCATGCATGTGAATTGAAATCTCTAAAGGTTTTTACTTCTACAAAAATTAATTTGTAGTTAAAAAGGGACTGTTAGAAATTCTTAGAATACTCACTCATGGTAAATTCACATCATGGTGGCTTGGAACATAAAAAAAAGCATGAGATGCATGTAATGAAGGAAAACTACATAAACAAAATATAATAAATATATAAATAAATTAAATTTGAAAGTAGTTCTATAACATGAAATACAAGTCAATGTATTTTACATTAACTCTTTTCTGTGAGATTTTTTTACTCTTTTAAGCATGCAACTTATAAATTTAATGGAATGTTTTTAAATTAAAAATATTCTAACATGATCACTGTAAAAGGAATTATACGTCTTTTTAAATATTTCTGTTTTTCTTATTTTAAAGCTACTGGAAGTATATGATTGGATATAAATAAAAATGACAAAATTTATTCATTTTTTTTTTGTTTTGTTTTGTTTTTTAGATTTTATGGAAGAATTGCAATTCATCCAGATAATCATGATAGTCAAATATTGGAAGCGATCAGGAAAAATGCTGAAGGATTAGGCAGTGGGTTTGTTTTGTATTTTTAAATGTTGGATAGATTATATTTTGAGATTTTTTTAAAAAAATATTTCTAGTGAGAAATTCCTTGAAAATATTATGTGTAGCTAAAATAGTGAGTTTTGTTAAAATAACTTAAATATTACGAAATACTCTTGCCCCTTTTGCATTTTAAGCTTTTGACAAAATAAATCAATCCTTCTGAACCTCAGATTCCCATATTTAAGTGCAGAAATATAAAATAATATTGATATAGGGTTTTTTTTTTTTTTTTTTTTTTTTTTTTTTTTTGCAGACATAAAGTAACAAAAAATCCCATTTGAAATATTTTTTGAAAGAATGACTGATTAGTTAATTTAAATTTAATTTCTCTCCCTCCCCTTCAATACTCTGGGATGTTTTCCTCAGATTTTATTTTACAACCAATTGTTTCGGAAGTGGACTAGCTAGAAATTAATAAATCAGAAATAATAGTATAAACCGTAAGTAAAAAAGTTTATGAAGCTTTAAACTAGATCTTCTTCTGTAAAATCTCATCTCCATTCCATCCATCCTAAAATTCCTCATATTGAAATCATTCTATAGATTATTTAAACTTTCAAAAGAATTGTTTGAGATAAATGCATCAAATTTGTTCATTTCTTTCCCTTACTACTCAACTGTTATATCATAACTTTTCAGTTTCATGAATGCATGTTATAAATATAATGCTTATTTTTACGTTATATGGGTTTATTTGATAACTTTCAAATTGTCAAAATACCATACACTGTTGTATATAAGACTTCATGATGCTTGCATTCCTGAATTCATATGGCAATTTTTGAATTACATTGAGATTGCCAAGATAGTTGGCAATATTTTACATTTTTTTGGCAAGTTATTGCAGTGGTTATTAAAATAAACAAACACCCTGAATAACAGTTATTTTGAAAAAATATCTTGCTAATTTTCAAAAGCATATTATGCATAACAATTACATATATTGCTACATTAAAAATTAACAATGAAGTCTGCATTACCAAATAATTATAATAGAATATAACAAATATTCTTTCTATAATAAATATTATAGAAAGAAAATAATTGTGCTAATGTATTTAATGCTTCTTATAATTTTCACAACTTTAAAAAAAGTGATATATTTTTTTCCTTTTGTTTCTAGAAATATCTGGTGAAAGATTGTGGATGGAATTGAAAAAGATTCTTAGTGGTAACTTTACTAAAGAAATTATGTTAAGAATGATTGATTTAGGAATTGCTCCCTTTATTGGTAATACGCTGTAATCATTTGTTTTTAATACTTTACTTATGTTTTTTTAAACTACTATTTCATGAAACATATTTTTTAATACCTACGTTATAGTTCTTATTTATTTGCTTATAATACTTGCTCTGAGTGTTGAATGTCATTATCAATTATCTTCAAATCGGTGTATTATCTTTTGATGGTTGTAATTTTTTGCTGTTACAATCCTTGTGTGCATTAAATCAAATCTGCAAATAGTTGTATTAGAACATTTATAATTTTTCTTTCATTTATCTTAATTTAAATGAATTATTTTTGCAGAATAAAATTTAATTCACTGGAAAAACCCTTGGATGACATTCTTTTTAATTGGATTTGAAATTAATTATTTCAAAGCTTAAGCTTGGTTAAATTTCTTGAAAACAAGTCATATTATAGTAACATTGAAAAAAAAATGCATGCAAACATTGGAAAAGATAGAAGACATGATGTTAAATTACCAGGTAATAGAGATATTATGGGAGATAGACTCATTTATGCTTGCAAGAAGTTGATTAAAAATAATCAAAAAGAAGATTCTTAAAGAATGGCTGAAAGAAGTTTTTATTGATGAGTCTTTTGAAGGTCTTGATCATTATATTCCCCATCAAGGAATGTTGAAATTCAGTTTCGCTACAAAAGTCCAACTAGTCATCGATGATCCCTGTAAGTTGAAGTAATTCATCCTTGAATGATTGTTTGGATAAAAAACAAAATCAGTTAGAAATGATACCATCAGTAGTTCTGAAATTTTAAGAAAAGAAAATCAGTGTTGTGTCAGAATCAAAAAAGCTTTTCTTCAGATTTATATCATCGAAAGGAAGCAAATGTACTTCAGTTTTCAGTGGTGGGAAAATGATAATCAAGATTCAAATAGCATTTATCTGCAAAAAACTTCTATACAAAAAATAATGTGAAAATTCATATTATGCTATGTTATTGGTTCATTTATTATATATATTTATTTAATAATGTATAATTTCCTACTAGGTTTTGCAATAAGAATTTTTTTTTTTTCTTAATTTATATATTGTCAATTAAAAAAGGAAATTGATTGCATGAAATTATCCAGATGCGTTGTAGGTATTATAGCTTTTTTTATTATTATTATGCCTGGAGAAAATTTAATTAATGGTATATAGCTTTAAGTTGTTTTTAGGAATGAAATGTTTTCATTTATCCCAATTTGGCCAAAAAAATGAAATATAGTTTTAAAATATATTGGTGAATCTTAGTTTTTTATAAATATTTTTATTATTTACAAAATCCAGTATAAAAGAACAATTTAATTTATAGCTTCCCACAGTCTGTCTATTATAAGATAGTTGATTTAATATAAGTTACCACTAGTATCTTTATTCTTAGTGAACCCAATTTCTATTTACTATAACTAAAATATTATGACATTTAAATATCTGTTAACAATAGATGTAAATTATATTTTAATTTTAGGCTTACCAGAAAACCCAAATACAGCAGAATATGTTGATGTCTGTGACAGGGCACTACCTATGAAGCCCCATCCTGTTACAAGATTAACAGCCTTACTTAGAACAGAAGAAGAAGTAAGTATGTGTTTGTAGATTTGCCTTGTATGTAAAAAAGGACAAAGTATGGGTTAAGCATAGTTCTCATGCTTCAAGCACCAAAACCCCCAGTCTTATAGAAAGACAACAATTGTTTTAATTTTTGTTATTAGAATTTAAATAAGAAAATATGATAATTAAATGTTATTATTAGTAAAAAATATTATAACACTTGCAAATTTGAAATGCATAAGTAAATATTTCTCCTATTTTCACCAATTATTCAAGATTTGAGCATCAGTCACACCGAGCAAGTTTGTTCCACTCCTATATATAATTGTTTTTAATGGTGGCTGGCTTAATCTGTAATGTAAATGTTATATAACAATATTCATATTTGTATTGCATTTACATTAAGTTACATGTAGTATATGTTGTTGATATTCATGTTATACAAATTAACAATTCCAAATTAATTAATGATTTCCCATTTATTTATTAAAATCTATCTTAAATTCTGCTATATGGCAAAAAAATTCCTTCTTTCATGTAAAATATTCTCATGTATATAAATGCATGCCTTTAGTGTAAGGTAATTTATATTTTTAATTATTTATTTACACAATAGATAACTGTATTTAAGAGCATTATTTTAAATAAATCATTTTCTAGTTTTAATAGGAGTAAATAAGAATAGTGAGCATAAAATATGCACGACTTTTAAAATAATGTTACATTCTAAAGTTTAAAATATTGAATTTTCATTTCACCTATTTGGTACCAGCAGATTGACTCATTGTTATTCATTTAATATATTCACTTGATTGAAAAATGTATGAAAAATAATTCTGCATGAAATATATCATGCTTTGTTTTGACCATAAGTTAATTCCTTAATTTGAAAAGCAGATTGATAAGCTATTACTTTACATGACATCTGATCAAAATTCTATATATTAGATGCAGGTTTTTAATAATAATCAAACGATTAGATTCAGTCATCTGGTAAACTTTAAAGTGTTTTATAGAAAATGCGATTTACTTGTGTTTATATTGTTTTTATTTTTAACTCCTTATAATTCAATAACATAGGAATAATTTGTTTTTAATTTATAAGAAAAAATATATTTATTTTTACATTAATTTTTAGTACTATATTTAACATTATTTGTAATATACCCAGTGGTAACTCATTTTTATCCATTAACTGTGAGATTTTACTGTACAGAAACCGTAAAATCACATTTTCTGCTTTTGGACTGAAATGAAAAATATTGGTCATTAAGATTAAGTAATGTTATATATGTATATTATGCCAATTTAAAATTTTATATTTTATCAGTCACCACATTAAGTTTTTTATCATTAATTAAAATGATAATAAAGGTGACAATTTTAAGAATTTTCAGAAATCTTTGAATACAAGTCTCTTAGTTATCAAAAATATAATTTTATCATCTGGTTTCCCTTTTATAAAGTATATTCAAATGTTGAATTTTTGCCATTATTTTTAACTTTATGTTACTATATTAAGTCATTTGTTGATGAATAGTCTGTGGGCAGTGGTGATATGATAGCATGCCATAAAATTATGCCTAAAAAGGCAAATTTATATTAATTGTAATTAAGAAACATCTTTTTAATTGTAGAATAAAGTATACTTTAATACAGCACTGACAAAAACTAATTAAATTACAAATTTAATATCATTTGTTTATCCGAGTTTTAAATTTATATGTCAAGTATTCAGTTTGAAGAAATTACTAAAATATACTTTATTGAATTACTAGTTGCTTCAGGTGACTGGATGATTCACCAAGAATAATGGTTTTATTTGATTTCAAATAAACTGTTTAAATATAACTTCTGTTTTAGATTGTGCCAAATTGTCTGACATTAAAACTATGTTATTTTATTGGTTTTTCTTATGTTTTATTGTGCACCTGAACTTGTATAATGGGGATTGTACCATAACATCTAACACTATTAAAAACATAACTATTGTATAAATTTTGTGATATAGTAATTTTAATTTATCTTGTAAACAACAGATATTAAACTGGGTCTCTTTTTTTCCTTAGCTTTGGACAATGAAAGAATGTCATTTAATTAAATATTTGATAAAACAATGAAAACTGAATTTCAGAGAAAAATGTAATATATTGTTTGAAATTAGGAGAAAAAAAATTATTGCCAATATTTAGATTTTTTTAAAATTGCATGCTTATTAAATACAAAGTATTGTACATAAAGGTATAATTACAAAGACATTTTTTTAATGGAATGGTGTAAAATTTATTTTCAGATGATAATATTTTCAAAAGTTAAGATTTTTAAAAAACTGAATTTCTACTTAATTTTTAATTAATCAAAATTCTAATTACTTTCTTTTAATTTCTTCAAATTGCATATTTCCACCCTATAAGATATCTGACAAATTTAGTCAATAGGTCAAATAGGTTGGCCTATGCTGTGTCAACATACTCATCTTTATTATTAAGAAAGATTTAAAAAAATATCAGCAGCAATACAAATAAAGCATCCAATATTTAATTATATATCTTTGTATGGTTTATAAAATAAATTATGAAATAATGATATTTTTTATAAAAGTGATATTTATAACTAATTTGATATTTCAAAAAATATGTATGTATAATTATTATTATTTTAGGTGATGACTGTACATTCTCGACTGAAGTTTTCTAAGTATGACAGAGATTTAGCACTATTTTTAATTAATAACAAAATAGTCACTGGCCATCCACCATTACGGCCCTTTATCCACCTTATAATGAACTCAAAAAATAAAGTTAGTGATACTCATGAATGGTGCTGTGAGATTTTAAAGTACAGAGGAGATGTATGCTTATATAAAGAATTGAGTGAGTGGAAAATTCCAAAATTTCCAATTAGTGGACATGTTTTAATGGAAAAAGGATACAAACCTGGACCAAAAATGACTGAGATTATGACAAATCTGAAAACTCAATGGATTGAAAGTAACTTCAAACTAACTAAGACAGAGCTTCTAGAATCAATGGACAAGAATATATATGGAGATGGATTGTAATTCTAGGATTCAAAAGTAATATAAATCTACAAAATGCAAATAATTTATGCATCATTAGTTGAAATGTACATAATGCCAATAAATTTTATTTAATATTTTAATTGGTACATTTTATTCATAAGGCAGTTTATAAAATATTGGTCCAGAAAAATGCAATTTTAGTCCATTGAACTAAAATTATGTGCATTCTTCAACAAACTATAGTGCATAGTTTTTCTAAGTCACAAACACAATACATCACATCATTCGAGTATAAAGTTTTCTGAAACATCTATGCTAGATAACATTACTTGGGGGGGGGGGGGGGGGAATAGTAACCATTACTTATATCTATACTTATAATAAAGCTCAATGTGTGTGTGTGTGTGTTGGCGCTCTACAGGCCAGACCATTGGACCTACAGCTTCCAAATTTGGTACATGTATACCTTGGAGGTCCGGAATGTGCACCTCGGAGCCCTTTTTTCGAATTTTTAATTAGAATTTGAATTAATTAAAATTTAAGCGAAATTTCGACGTTTTTCCGCTATAACTTTCGAAAATATGATCGCATAAACATGATTTTTACATCAATTTAAAGATAAAAAAATTAGCTTCCTAACGGTATCAGTTTTTGTAATTCACAACGTAAGCTTCTATTTTTAACGAATTTTTAAAGAAATATTTTAACTATGTTTTTATCACGTGACTGGATAAAATAAAAGAATGCCGGAAGTTCAAATAAAAAAAAACTATAATCGTAAATCAAGTCTAAAGAAATGATACTTTTAGCACGTGACTGGATAAAATAAAAGAAACTTAAAATGTGATATTTTCTAAAAAAAATAAATGCAAAGCAAAGGTTTCTTTAATCGTTTACAATATCTAAATCATTTATTCCATAAATCATCTTTATTTACAGTAAACCTGATTGAATTTAGACAGGATATGCATTGAAATCCGGCTTTAATGGCATATTTATGTAATCGTTCCCAATATCCGGATCATTAATTTAATACTTTTTTTCCCTTTCTCGCTTTCTTTAAAAAAACATTTAATATTTTGGCAACATCATCGAATAATGATGTTGCCAAAATAATTTTTAATATTTTGAAAGCATAACCGATGGTTAAAAATGACTGATTTATAAAATTAAAGAATATTATTAGGCAAAGGTGTACTTTTAGAACTTTCCGTCCATCATCTTAAAGAAAATATGAATTTCAGGTCAATCAATGCCCGGAATTACTTTAAGGCTAATGAATATGTGATTTAATTGAAAATTTTAGAACGCTTTACACATGGCGAACCAGCTGGTCGCCAAAGGCGGCTAGTTATTAAATAAAAAATGATACATGATCTTATATTCGGATCCTCTTTACAATATTTTGAATGAGTAAATTTAAATAATTGTTTTATATTCAAATCTGTATCATATTTTCTAGGTAATAAAATTTTCTTATACACCATGAATGAGAAAATAAAACACAGACAAAAATATTTGTAAGAAGGGAAACTGAGCATTTTTATAAGACTTATCGGAAAGTGTCCATTTACAAGTTACTCACAAACCTGAATAACATAAAATAGGTGGCACAACTAGGTAGACAATATTTAATACAACATAATGAATCCATTAATACTGGCAGGAAAACAAGATAAACCTACAAATTAATATCCATTATATACTACTGATTCTATTTGTTCAATAGAGTGAATATATGCACTGAAAAGCTTCTAGTTCCATTTCTGAATAATAACAGTCAATCTTTCTGCTGCCAACATGATTTTCATGTTGTATTTATAGTACTATTAAAGAATAGTGATGGAACTTCGTCACTAATAATTTTTTTTTTACTAGAATTTAGATTTTCTACATGTCTACTCAATGAAAACAGTGCATCTGTAAAGTTCCTATAACTTGTAATTTTCAAAAAATACATCAAATTTTATTTGTTTTACAAAATTTTTGGACAAATTTATAAAAATCTAATATACCAATCATTTAAGTTGATAAAAGTGACAAATTTCAAATATGTATTAAAAGCATAATAATGTACCTATTTTTAAATTCCCTGCCAGGCATACATTCCTATTTACCAGCTAATGTGGAGTGGACTCATATTTAAAAAAAAAATGTATTAAAGACAGTAGATATGGCTAAAATTGATTATTCTGAAATGGTATAAAAATAAGTCGATACATGCCATGTATTATTACGTAGTACAGTAGAGATATATATTATTTAGTGTAATTTAACAAATATGTAATTTTTTCCCATTTAACATAAATATCTGATGTCACTATGACAGATTTATAAAGAGTAAATTGTATTAAAGAGAATGTAATAAAGTAAAAAATAATATTTTCCCAATATTTTTATTTCAAATCACAGGTATATATATACATTTGATCAGACTTTTTTACTATAGCACATTTATCAAAAACATTTTTTATAATCAAATATTGAAAGGAACTCTTAAATCAAGTAATACAGATGCAGTTAACAAAAAAACATATTTACATAAAAAAATTCATAAATAATTGTAATTAGCCTCCACTTAATGGTGGAATAACTGCTATTTCATCACCATTTTTCAACGAAATATTTTCTGATGTATCAACATATTCTTCATTAAGTGCAAGAATGACATTCTCAGCAATAGGTTGCAAATTTTCACAAACCTTCAAAATCTGTTGTAACAATTTTTGGAAATCATATGACCCTGAAGGAAATAAGGCTTCCATTTCATGTTTTTCCATTAATTCTCTAGCTTTGGCAAAAAACAGAAGTTTAACACATATCTTGTCATCTTCCATCAGTATGTACTGAAATAGAAATAAAATCAATATAAATGCTCTTAATATTAAATAAAATAAATTTATTTAAAAAATAATTATTTTTCTTTCTTCTCTGCTTCCTTAGGTTTAGCTGATCTAGCAAACTGAACTACTAAAGGTTTTGTATGCAATATAAAGCCATTAGTTTCTTTAATTGCTTCCATGGCTTGTTTTTCATTAGCCAAAGTCACAAAAGCTTGGCCTTTCATTCTACCTTCTTTCATAAGTCTAATATCAAACATATTTTTATCATTTTCAGAATTCGGATCAATAAATCTTCCAAATATATAATGCAAGTCCTTTTCTTCTACTTGCTTAGCTAAATTTTTAATATACAATCGAAAAGTGGGTTCTCCAGGTGAAAAATTCCGAAAAATTGACATTGTTTTCATTTCTCTGGAAGATAATTTTTTCTTCCTCAGTTCTTCCAAAGTTATAAATTGGGAAGCGCTCCAATTTTCTACAGAAGATTCTAGTTTATTTTCTGAATTATCATCTGACACTTTGGAGGGTTCAATTGCTCCAAACCCACCAGCTGTTTCATAATTTGTTGCTACAGGAATAGGATTTATTTTTTCTATATTCTTCATGCTAATTTTTTTCTGGTTTAAAGGCTGCGATTCAAACACTTCTGAAGGTTCTGTGTGTTGCTTTGTACTACTGCTACTTGATACTGGTATGAAGTCAGAAAATTTGGCTTTCTTTTTAAATTTAGTTTTTTGCACTGTTCTCTTCTGAGGCAAAATTCTTTCAGCAACTTTTGGCTTTTCAGCATCTGACTCACTTTCATATTCAGATTCTTCTTCAGAAGAAACATTTATGTTTTCTGTATAATGTGAATCTCCTTCAACATTGTTTTCACTTTCCTGTATAGGTATATCTGGAGTTAAAGGTGGTGCAGGAGTCAATGGTCCAAATGGAGCAGGTAAATTCATCTTATTCATCAAATGTAAAACTTGTGTATAAAACTTAGGTACAGATGCTAAAGCGTGACTTATGTTTTGTATGATTGTTGGAGTAGCTGGGGGATATTTGTATTTCAATAAAGGTGAAGGCAAATAGTCTAATCCAAGAGATGGTGCAACACCATGCAATTTTCTCGAAAACTCCTCCATATCTGTTCTAAGAACTTCTTTTTCTGTTAATTTCATTGCATTATCCTTTGGTGCCTCAGTTTGGAATTTAGAATAATCACTAAGATGTGGGATAAAATGTTCATGTTGTTCCCTTGAAAATTCAACTACTAAACGTCTGTTTAAGATTTCTCTTTGATGTAAAAGAGACAGTGCAGACTTTGCATCTTCATGATTTGCAAATGTAGCAAATGCACTGTATTTCATTTTTCCTTCATCTGGCATGACCCGAACTTTAACAGCTCCAACAAGTTTTAATAGTTCTTCTCGATCTGCTGCATTAAGTTCTGAAGGCAGATGCTTAATATATAATGTAGTGGGTCCTAACATTTTTCCTGAAAAAATTGTTTTACACAAAGAATGATAATTTTATAAATATTATTAGACAATAAAAATCATCAAAAGCATAAAGAGTATTAAATTACATATTTTCATTAGAATTTGAAAATAATAACACTAAGAAAATTAATAAAATATTTTAGGAAGTAATGTAGTATCTAAAAAAGAAAAGAACCTTATGGCAAGAAACATATTTGCCTCTTCATTTGGATAAGTTGACGGAAAATAAAATTCATACTTTACCTTTAATATTATTTCTTGAGATTTTAATAAAAAGGGAATATAATGATCAATCTCTTGTTTTTCTTTTCAATGACTTCTCCACCTAAAAAAAATAACATCTTAAAACAAAGTATACCAGCCAACAAAGTTTTATTTTAAAATATTAATAGTGGGTCTATATAGTATACAGATCTGCCTCTTTTCAAGAAGAAAAATTAATGTAAGCAGGAGGGCTATCAATATTTTTATTTTGAAATCAGATTTAAATTATTATTATTCGAAGTTATTGGAGAAACCACACAACTAGTTCAAAATTATATATTTAATTCTTTTGATTGCAGGCACTTAAAATATAAATTATTCATCGATATTTCATTAGTTGAAGGTGGTTCTACTGTATAACTAAATGCATTACACTAAAAATTATTCTCCAATCATTTAGCGAACAGAAATAAACAAAGCATTTGCTTCTAAAGTTTTACATATTGACAAACATATCTTATTATTTTTGCTATTAGAACTGAAACATAATTTGAAGGGTTTATTGCAAAAAGAAGTCAACCTCAATTATTTAAGTTTACAGAGAGCAAGCTGTAGTACTAGGAGCTACTTCTATATTACAACAAACTAATGAGACAAACAGCTCCTTTGCCTGAGTTTACAGTGAGAACTAATGATTGGAGCTATATCTTTCTGACACCAAATGCACAAGCTTTTGGTTTATAAGATGATAGAACATATAACTCCAAATTCCCCTAATTAGAATTGCATCCTTTTTGCAGCAAATCCTTCAGTTGCTTCATACTGCAATACAACATTTGAAAACTTAATATTTATTTTTGTAACAATTTCTGCAATTGAATTGTCTTTCAAGAGGGGAAAAAAAAAAGTCATGATAACTGATTATTCAAAAATGGAAAGAAAAAAAAAACTTGAAATTCTTTTTTAAAAACTTCCAATGCATTAAAAAATGGTTTATAAATATTAATATATATTTTAAATATTTGCTAGTTTAAAAAATGTATCTCAAAACTGAATAATACTTCTTTTAGGTATAACTCTTGTATAATTATAAAACTGGCCAATCTTGACTAATAATAAAAGAAAATATGTGTGATAACATTCTGTATAAAAAAAACTGATGAAGAGCCATCAAATTTTATACACTTTGAAAAGTGAAAACCTACATCTTAGAAGTTATTTTTATAATTTTAATTAAAATATCAAGCTGTATTTCAGCATTTTTCTGTAATAATTCCAAGAAATATCAACAAAATTTATTTTCAATTATAACAATTTAGTTATAAAAAAAATTTTGTTTTAGCAATTTTTAAAATATTTTTAATAATTTAAAATCATAGATTTCATTGCTTTAATGAATTTCAAAATATTTTTATTTCAATAAATATTTAATCATGAGACTTTCTCTTATTGCTGAAAACTAAACACAAACATTTTTTAATGATACTACAATGGCATGGTACTCAACTCCATTAGAAATAAACATTTATGCAAAAAAGTAAAACAGGCCAAGTCAATTAAAAGAATACAGCTTTAATGTCTCACAAAAATATTTTGCAGAGGAATCATGAACATCAAGATTAGTGTAAAAGATAACTGAAACACTATTAATATACATACAAAATCAACTAATCATCAAGGCTGGCAAGTAACAAATATGAAATTTGTGAAATGATTGCATGACATTAATAAACATTTCACAAAACTGCAGGCCATTTATAAACACAGATTAAAATGACGTTTTGTTATTTCTATCAACAATTAATAACGTATTGCAATAAACATGACATTTTGGACAAATATTTTTAATGATTAATAGTTAGTACACTATTAATAAGCACTAGTTAATGATTATATATTCTGCAAAAATTTCCCTTGAACAGATTGCATTTAGCTTAGCTATATAAACAGCCTGCTTCAAAACAACATAATTATGCAGAGATAGTTGAAGTAATTTTGAAGTGTGATTAAGTGAAAGGAATGACTGAACTATCTCTATAAATTTACCCAGATTAATCAACAAATTAAGATTCAGAATATATATTTTCATAATCCTTATTTCTGCAATTTTCAGATTTAAACCTATTAATTTTTAAAAGACATATAATTTTTTTGCACATTCTAATATAATAGTCTACTACACAATATAATAGTCTACAACAAAAGGCAGTGCAGATTAACTTTATCAAAATAAGATATTTTTATACATTGTTTATATGGCACAACGCATAAAAAATATTTTTTTCGTCACGGAATATCGAGTTAACCTATCTAAAATTTGTGGAAGATTATTCATTACTATATGAAACATACAAAAACGGACATTTTAAAAGCTTTCAGTTTTTCTTTTATTTTAATTAATCCTGTAAATATTAGTCGAAATCCAAATATAAATTGCTTATTACATAATCTTCGCACAATTTTAAGTCATATTTCTACTTTTTAAATATTCCAAAGATATAGTATATTCAGTATAACCAGGAAAATATTTCATAATATCAGTTTAAAAAATTAAAAGTGAAGATTTAAGCTTCAAAATATGATTTTTGCAATCTTTTAATTTAAAAGTTCGATTTCTTAACCTTTTAATTAAAAAATATAAAAAGCAACCAGCACTGAAACGTTAGGGAAAATGCGCCTTCGAAACACGATCCAGCTTTTGTATTTAATTCTGTATTCATTTCTGAGTCGATAAACATTTCAAATCACGCATGCTGTTATAGTTCCAGTTATAGTAGCATAATCGCAATAATTACG
Source organism: Argiope trifasciata (assembly GCA_026543055.1). Classification (NCBI taxonomy): domain Eukaryota; kingdom Metazoa; phylum Arthropoda; class Arachnida; order Araneae; family Araneidae; genus Argiope; species Argiope trifasciata. The sequence continues at coordinate 179,907 of JAPMOQ010067167.1, read as the reverse complement.
TGTAATAAGATATTTTTGTCACTTCTAATTTTCTACTTTTTATAATTGATTTTAAAATATTAATAGCAAAAAAACTAAGAAAACAGTCTTTTATTAGCTTTTAAACGTAATATATACAGAAAAAAGTCTTAAACCGCATTTGCAGTAGAATTAGACAAAAAGGTGGGACCTGTGGATTTCACCTCCCCATTATTTGAATGGCTTTTGCAAGTTGAAAGAGAAAAAAAAATCCTCTGTCAGATAATTCAATTTAATAGAATACTATAATATAGTTTTCTTTGATTCTTGCTCAACTATGTTTACAAATTTTACGTCTAGAAATAAGAACTTCGAAATGTTTGTACAAACTGTAACTTTCGCTTTCGGCTTTTGATATGAAATTCGTGGCGTTTATGTAGAGATAGTGACAAGAGTTCATCAGATAAATAATATTCTAATTACTTCAAAGTTGATAAAATTTTAAGTGTGCGTGACTAATTATTTTTATATAATAGAATTCTGAGTGTGCTATTATAGAACAGATCTTTCTGTGTGAAATTCAGCCGAATTTCTTGTTTGCTGCCTGATTCTCTAATGATCGTTCTGGTAAACTGAATTTACCTTTCCTTGTTGAATATTGTTTTTCAAAATGCTTGCGGCACCAATATTTAAACCACCTGGGTGGTTTGGCCGGATGTCACCGGAGAAACAGGATACTTTATTGAAAATGTTGATCCTGTCTATGGCCGCTATTTTATCATTTTCTACGCGTCTGTTTTCGGTTTTACGATTTGAAAGTGTCATTCACGAATTTGATCCCTACTTCAACTATCGAACAACAAAATACTTAGCAGAAAATGGATTTTACAGTTTTCATAATTGGTTTGATGATCGAGCATGGTATCCACTTGGCAGAATTATTGGTGGCACTATCTATCCTGGTCTCATGATAACCTCCGCCACCATTTATCGTATCCTGCAGTTTTTACACATAACCATCGACATTCGTAATGTATGCGTCTTTTTGGCTCCTTTATTCTCAAGTCTTACAACTATCATCACATATCTGTTGACAAAAGAACTTAAAGATGCCTCTTCAGGACTTGTTGCAGCTGCTATGATATCTGTTGTGCCAGGCTATATATCACGATCTGTTGCAGGCTCTTATGATAATGAAGGAATTGCTATTTTCTGCATGTTGCTTACATATTATATGTGGATCAAAGCTGTGAAAACTGGTTCAATATACTGGGCTGGAATGTGTGGTATTGCTTATTTTTACATGGTCTCATCATGGGGTGGTTATGTGTTCCTCATCAATTTAATACCTCTTCATGTGCTGGCATTGATGATTACTGGCCGATTTTCTCACCGTGTATATGTGGCTTACAGTACATTGTACTGCTTGGGCACTTTGTTATCAATGCAGATATCATTTGTCGGATTCCAGCCTGTACAATCCAGTGAACATATGGCTGCATTAGGCGTATTTGGTCTTTGTCAACTCCATGCATTCGCTGATTACGTTAGTTCTCGTCTAAGTAAAGAAGATTATGAAGTTTTGATCCAAACTATATATTCAATCTGTGCCGTAGTCACTTTTTCTGCTGGGGCTGTTTTAACCATTACTGGAAAAATCTCTCCTTGGACTGGAAGATTTTATTCTCTGTTGGATCCTTCTTATGCTAAAAACAATATTCCCATCATTGCATCTGTATCTGAACATCAGCCTACATCTTGGTCAAGTTTCTACTTTGATTTACAATTTTTGGTTTTTATGTTCCCTGTTGGACTTTACTACTGCTTTTCAAAATTGACAGATGCCAATATATTCATAATATTGTATGGTGTGACTAGCATTTATTTTGCTGGAGTGATGGTCCGTTTGATGCTGGTGCTTGCTCCGGTTATGTGTATTTTATCTGGAATTGGAGTTTCATCAATTCTTACAACATATTGTAAGCAATTGGAGACTGTTCCACAAGAGAAGAAAGCTAAGCGATATGGCAGTAACTACTTTAAGAAGAATGAAATTGCATGGTCATTTATTTTCTGTATGTCTTTCTTTTTGACTGCATATATGCTTCATTGCACATGGGTTACATCTGAAGCATACTCATCCCCATCTATTGTTCTCTCAGCGCGAAGCCATGACGGCTCACGAATTATTTTTGATGATTTCCGAGAAGCTTATTATTGGTTGCGGCACAATACTCCTGAGGATGCCAAAGTAATGTCCTGGTGGGATTATGGTTATCAAATTACAGCTATGGCTAATCGAACAATCTTGGTAGATAACAATACATGGAACAACACTCATATATCTCGAGTTGGACAGGCTATGGCTTCTACAGAGGATAAAGCATATGAAATAATGAGGGAGTTGGATGTGAATTATGTGCTAGTAATCTTTGGTGGTCTTACTGGATACTCATCTGATGATATAAATAAATTCTTATGGATGGTAAGAATTGGTGGAAGCACTGATCGTGGTAAGCACATAAAAGAAAATGATTATTATACATCTTCTGGTGAATTCCGTATTGACAAAGATGGCTCTGAAACCCTTTTAAAATCATTGATGTATAAAATGTGCTACTATAGATTTGGTCAAGTTTATACTGAAGCTGGCAAACCTCCTGGTTATGATCGTGTGAGAAATGCAGAGATAGGAAATAAGAATTTTGAATTGGATGTTTTGGAAGAAGCATATACAACAGAGCATTGGCTTGTTCGAATTTATAAAGTAAAGGACTTGCCAAATAGAGGGGTTCAATGGTAACAGTTTATTATTATGTCTTCAATACTTAATATTTTTTTATATTTAAGTGAAATGTTTACAAATATATGCATTTTTTAACATTAACTTTTCTCCTTTTTTTATGGTGTAAGGATCAATATTTTTTTGCTCATTCTTTCAGTTACTGTTACCTCTTGAAAGACAAATTGTTTATTGTTAAAAATTTTAGATTTAAGTGATTTTTTAAGCTTAAAAAGAACTTATGTGAATATTTTTTGTTAACACATGTATATGAGCTAAGATGAGCAAATTTTCTTGCTCACTTATTTGCCATTGTTCAGAGTTGAATTCATTTTGGGTAAAGATCATCATAGTGTACTTTTATTTTTATTAATTCTGAAACTAATATTAACTTCATATGTTTCATTAAAAAAAATTGTTAAATATTTATAAAAGTTAGCTCAGAGCAGGAAAGAAAAAGAAAAAAAAAAAGGTCTTTTGGTGTCATGCATTGGTTAAACAAAAAAAATGTTACAAAAGAACAAGTTGCAAGTTTATTAATACTTAACGAGAATTATGAAATTTTTCTACTTAAGAGTGGATATGATCAAACATCTTTATGAGTAAAAACATGAACATCATTTTAAACTAATTCTTAAAAATTGTTGGTTTGTAGATACTATTCAAACTGGCTTTCTTATATTTACTAATGTACTATTTAATAGAATGATTTAGTAAATGTATATTTTTGAAATGTGCATCTGTAAAAATGATACTATGCATTTGTAATGAAAAACACTAAAATAATATGTAATGTTATAATTTATGTATGAAAAATTTTGAAATGCATATATATTGTTTGTTGTGAAGACAAATAGTTGTTCTGGATAGTTAATCAAATCAAAATTGGAGTTTTGTACTAACCACTCAGTTAGCTTATGCAAATATTTATTACAATTGGTTTATGTTTATTAATGCAAAGATTCTTTAAAAGAAACATTGTTATCTGCATTTGATTTTGCATGTTATTTGGATTCTACTTCATTAAAGAGGACATTTTGTTATATTTTAGTGTTTGTCTTTCTTTTTCTGCAATATAGAAATGGATTTTCCCTGTAATAGTCTTGAATACCATTTTTTTTTTTATCTGTCAGTGCCTTTTATATTTTGGATATTGAAATAAATTATTTGACTTGTATCAAATATTCATTTACACGATGAATAAGTTTAATTTGTAAGTTTGTTGAAGACTTCAGTTTTATTAAAGATACTGAAAAATAAAATTATTTGAACTGATTTTTTTTTTAACTAAGCTGTTCATCACAATAAAATTAAACTTTGCTCAAAGCCAGGAATATATGCATGTTTCAAAATTTACTAAACAAAACAAAAGTATTTGTTAGGAACTTGCACAAGGTAAAACTCAACCTTTTGACCTGCCTAAAGAATGTAATATTTTTATCAAAATATAATTTCTTAATAGCAATAAGATATCAAATTTTCTAATTTAATCTTTAGTTGATATTTGACAAGTTTTTAAATGTTTGTTTGATAGTAGTAAAAATTATTTACTGCATTCCTTATATTTGTCATATTGTTAGATAAATTTATCATAGACTGTATTTTGGGTAACTATCTATACATTATTGAAAATATGAAATCATTGAATTCTTAAGTTGTGAAGTACATTTTTTACAGACTTCATAGTAGAGAGCATGTTTTTTTTTTTTTCAATTATTTAACTTAAAATTGAGTTAAAATTAATTTTGAAAAGTTAAGCGGAGGAAGATATTAGTATTACTATGGAGATGCAGATCGAAAATAGGAAAGTACTCTTGTTTCCAAGTGCTAATCTGAAACTTGAGCCTGATATTTTATCTGATCAAGCATGGAGTCACAGTTCTTGGTTTTCCTTCTTTAACCATAAAACCTAAACATGGCTGCAGTTGGTGGGCAACAGCTGACCTCACACAAACAAATCCATTTGCTAAAAGAAAGAAAAGTATAGAATAGAAATAACTGGATTATGTTAAATTCATTTGCATAACCACTCCTTCTTGTAGTTATTTATGTAACTTAATTATGTGTTGAAAAGATAGCCATAAATAGCAAACTTTCAATAACGATCATCTTCAAATTTCTTAAAACTTTCATCTTGCTTGTTATCTCAAAGGGGTGGGTAGCCTGGTGGTAAGGTCTCGACTTCGGAACCGGAGGATTTTTGGCTCGAAACCCGAATCCGCTGAAGAACAAGCAACGTCGTGTACTGTTCATAACTGATTTCAACTATTCTATCTCATTAAGGAATAAGATTCAGAACGATAAGCGCATTTCTGGTGACCTTTGATCTTGGATTTTCAACATAAGATACTTTTTAGTTCAATTTTTCTCATATGTATTTGAGAAAAAAAAAAAATCTTTTTAAATTTTCTATTTCTGACAGCATTTTATTTTAACTCAAAATTTCATATTGATATGGGTAGCTAAAAGTGGTAAAAAAGCTTTCAGAAATGGTACAAAGAAATTTTTACATAATGTCATTAAATATTATGACCAATAAGCAGAAAACGGGGAATTAAAATATTGCCGAAAAAATTTAATAACATATAAAAAAAGTCTTTTAATATGAAAAATAACCTTTTTATTTTGTAAAAAGTAATTACAAACTTTTAATTAAAAAAAATTTCATTTATTCTTCATAATTTAATGTTTATGTCCCTTACATTAAATAAAAATTATTCTGAAATATTTTACAGTGCATTAGTACATTTTTCCTTCAGTATTGCCAGTTATCTATAACGTTAACATCTCATAAGCCGCGAAGCTTCATTGTTAAATGCAAAAATCATTCCTCTCACCCCTATTTTGTTGAAATAAACCTGTAATAATGCATGCGCAAGAGCGTGGAAAGTTTTATAATCCGTTATAAAAACAGTAAGTAGGTCTGATGCACGTTAATTCGGTCGGGACCTGAAGTCCTGCAGCTGCTGTGGTTTGGAAAGCGGAATATCTGCTCAAGTATCTTCCATGTCACTTGGCTGCTATTCAAAATTACGAGGTCCATTCCAAAACACCCTTTTCTTGCCTTTAGACTGGACGTTAATATAACTAAACTGTTTCATCAAAGCCTTGAAAAAGATTCATCTGATATGAAGTTTTCCCATTACACTTGCTATCCCATCAGAGCCAGTCTATGATCAAACACGGGATGACTGACTAGGACGGTGGCATGAAACTATTTAATGATTAGAGTAGACAGTAATGACTTTACTGAAACAGTGTATGCATAGTTAACTCCTGTTAAAAAAAGTTAAATGTATCTTCGATTTAATCGCAGCCCTTGATTTATATTTTGCTGATAATTTGTTGTAGTTTTTAATGGAGGCATTCAAAATATAAAGATACGGACTTAGTGGATTTAAAAAATCTCCCCAGACGTGATAATATAATTGCCATGTAGATGAAATAATGAAGATGTGATTCAGTAGCTAAAATATTCAGAAAGTAATTACTTATTAGCCTTTTGGAGATTTATTGTTTTATGTTATATTGTTCAGATTTATGTATCTTTCAAATCCAAAATGTGTGATTGGAAATTGATCGAGCAAGAATAAAAAGTTTAGCAAAATTTTACATTCTTTCATATAACACGATTTTGTCTCATTTTTAACATTTGTAATTAAAATTAATTGAAAATTTATCACACTGAAATTTATTGAAGTATATAATTTCCCTTTTAAATGACAATTTAAGCTTTCTTTTTGTTTTCTTATGCATATACACATTTATATTGCCAAAAAACTTAATTGCTGAACAATAAATCTAAAAGTACCTTTCATGAAAAATGTCTGTTCTGATTTCAATTCAGTGAAGTATTCTTCTTAAAGATTTACAAGATTTAACCTTATACATTGGTATACATTTCACTGCGAGCTATCATAAAGCTATTTTTGAATTTCCATTTAATAATATCAGTATAATGTTTGGAATAGAATTACATGCCTTTGCACTACTGTTTCTGTGGATTATTAATGTTTTATAAAATTTTGAAAGTATTTCTCGGTTTAAGAAACAAATTCCAATTGCATGATATGAAATTTGTTGTTGTCCAAAATCTGTCTTGAATGTTATACTTATAGGATAGGTGATATGTTAAAAAGCATGTAGGGATTAAAAACAAATATTTATTTACAAGTCGAGGCGACAAAACAATTGACAAGCAAAATATTATTGGAAGCAAATTATGACGATCCAACCTCCCTCTCTCTCTTCATCTTAGCCACCGAAATATTGCGATACAAAAATACTTTTTAGATTAATTTTAAATCCAAAAAAAAAATTATATTTTCAACATACCAGTTCTGAAAAGATTGGTATTGTTGAAAAGCAAAAGAAAAAACAACTGTTTTTTTCTTAATCTATCTTTAAAAAATTTGCAAGTTATTGATATGAAATTCAAATCGTTTTCATTGTTGCTACTTCATTTTTTTATTTTTAATGTCTCATATTATATAGATTTTTGTTTAAGGTATCGTATTACGATCAGTAAAATTTTGAAAAATTACATTTTGTTGTTTAGTTTTAAAGCAATACTAGGGCAATTTTGGGATGGACCTCATAATTTTGAAAGCTGTCAGATGACGAGGATGATACCTGATCTGAACCAGAGTCCTGTTTAAGCTGATATCACTATTAGATTGACTTTGTTAAATCTTTAAAATATCTGCTAGCAAGTTTTCAATGAGGAATTTATATAAATTTTTGGAGTGTCATGTAAGACAGTGGAAACAGGATTTAATGGTCTCATTGATCTAATTAAACTGTTTACATAAGTGGGATTAATAGTTTGATTGATAAAATCACTTGTTACAAGATCTGAAAACAGTCTTAAGGTAACGCCGTAAATTAGCTGTGTGCACGTAGCTTTAATTTTCTCCTTAAGCACTGTGCGCAAACCTAATAGCAACATTGGAAGAATTTCTGTACATTTCAACTAATCATTTGTCTTAAAAGCACTTTTAAGATGACGATTAAGATATATTTCTGATGATATATGCATTTTGTTTTTGAGTTGTTGCGTTTACAAGCTTATGAAAACACAGATGGAGAGATGATAAATCTCTTGACAAATTTAATTCAAAATTCGATACAGGTGTACACTTTTTTAGATGTTAAGTTTGTGTGTGAAGTTTTATTTATTTAGCTCTTCTCAATTTACAATATTTCTGTTTTTTTATATTCGGACTATCGAACACACAAATTATTTCTGGATGGATTTCTTTCAAAATTTGAAAGAAATCTACAAATTTCGGATAAGGTCCTTATAACAAATTTCATCCATCTACCTCAAAGTGTTTGTGACAATTTTGTTCACAGACCGACAGATTTCCTCAAATGTGTTTTTCAAACTCGGGGATATCTGAAACGAGCAGATTCGTTAAAATCTGGGGTTAGAATTTTTCGACGATTACAATGCATTTTCTAAACATACGAAAAAGTAAAAAGTGATTATAATATTATTTTAACCAGTTTTAACTCAATACACATAATTAAGAAAACAGAATTGAAAAAATACCTATTTTTTTCACTTTTGCAAAAAGTTTTAGAGATAAATGCTATAATATATATTCTAATCCACACACACGTACCTAATTAGAAATTTTCCACGCTCATCAAGTTTAGAGGAATATACAAAACCAGTTTTTAGATTTGCTACACATTATGCATAATTCATTGAAATTTTCGAATCACTTTACGAAACTTGTATAATGTGCCAATTTTGATAGCAAGACAAATAACATTAATGAAACGGATCCATTTTTTCAAAAACGGATGCATTTCAACGGGTAGCGATTATAGAGATTATATATTTGCATATTTATTAATGTTATTTACATCATTTAAATGTATTTGAAACTGATGTAATTAAACACAATATTCAATTTACTATGATATTAAGTATATTATGGTCATTGTATAGATGTACAAATTAAATCCCGTCTTCCTGAGCCGTTCGGAAGATTATTCTGCTTATTACCTACGTATTTAGTTCGGTATAACTCACACACACATTTCCAAAAAACATAATTACTTACTTCCAATTAAATAGCAAATTAACATCATAATCTAAAAATTTAAAAGAATTCAAGTTCGAGATTTAAATTTTCAAACAGAAAAAATGTATTATTTATTCGTTTTTTTAATCAGTTTAAGATTCGATTTGGCTGAAGCATCGAAAACCAAAATTGTTATGAGATGTTTTTTCTTAACTAAAATAGCTGTAGAATTTCATTTTATAGTCATGAGTTTAAGAGCTTATTCCATTATTTTCTTAAATGAATAGAAGGTAATACTGCTTTCTTATAATTTATTTCATCCTTTGTTCTTATCTGATATAAAGTATGCAAACAAAAAGTATTGAATTATCAAATATTTTGGCGTTCAGGTTATGGTTTTAGACCTCAGTTATCCTTCATTTTAGAACTCAGTCAGAGAATAACTATTTTTGAAATTATTATGTATCTGATAAAAACTCACTGCAGATTATGTATCTGATAAAAACTCACTGATAAAATTGTAGATATCAGATCGTTTATTCTTTACACTCCGAATTTCTACACTGTTCTTAACACAAATCATTATTGAAAAGGCTGATTAAATTAGTTTTAATTTTTTAAAGGTGGGGTTGGACACAGGACAGCAAAAAGTAGCTCACAATGACAACAGTAGTCTACACGCAGAAATTCTGTAGTGACAACGTCCACAGCACACAAAGCGGCCGGACAGGATTCAACAGGAGAGAGAAATTTTGAAGGATTCTGTCTATGCTCACGTAGGTATCCCCAAACGGCTGAAACTACTCCTCTGTCTCTTCTTGCTTTCGCTAACGACTCACTACTTCACACAACGGGACTACTTCATAGTTCAGGACTGCTCCGTTCCAGACAACGACACACATCGATTCGGCACTCCGTCGTTGCTTCGGTATTCTCCCGGCGACTCCGCTCGGGGGTTCTATCCAAGACCAATTCAAGACCTCTCAGTTCATATCTACCGATCGACCACACCGCTGCAGCCCGTGAGTGTGGGTAACCGGGCTCCTAGCCCAGGAAGGGGCTTATCGCCGGTATTGGTAAGCTTTAGGACATTGCGTGCGATGCTTTCACGCGGCCGTCTTCAGAAGGATATGAAATTGGAGATTAGAACTTCAAGTATAAGCAGTATTGGCGGACTGGGTGAGGTTGCATATGTCCGGACTCTTTGTGATTGGCTATTGTAACGGTGTGGGTGCGGGGGTATGCTTCCTTGACTGAGTTTGTTTATCTGGTACGGATTAGGCATTTTATTAGTTTAATAGAGAAATTAAAATATTTTTTAATTTATGGGAGGAATATGATATTAAGAATAAAAAGTTACTGTAAAATTTTGCGCGATCTTTTAGAATTAACAGATGGTGTGTATATGGGGATATTGGCTATTGCATCATTTTCAATCAACTCTAGGTTATTGAAGAATTTCATGGATAGTTTAGTGATGAATTTTTTAAGAGAGGGGGTAATCTAAGCTTAAGTACATATTGGTGCTGGGCATGTAGTATCTTATGTTACAGAAGTTTCTTATAAGGTTATTTTGAAGTTTTTCGAGAAGAATGAAGAATAAGTAAGTTTTTGAAGTTAATTATATTAATAAGGAAATTTAAGAAGTTTACAAGTAGGGATTTAATAACTTTATTATTAATTGAGTGTAGACCAGGTGCTTTTTTCACATTTATTTTTTTAATAATTTCGATAATTTCTCTTAAGGTGGGAGGGGTAATATCATTAAATTTAGTTGGTAGGGAGTCCAGAAAGCTTTTGATTCTATTATTGACCACACCACAATCCCTGCCTAATATATAGCAGAGGGAGGGTTAAAACCTTCTGAACCAATCAGGAGCATTCTGGATGTATCTCGGTTCTTAAAGAACATAAACGGAAAAATTCTTTATGCTTCGGGTATTATCCATTTGATTGCCAGATTCTCGCCAAGAAGCCAAATTATTGCCAAGTTGGTCACCAACTTTTGTGTTCTCTGATGTGATATTCGGGCACCGTCCAATACAGATTACTGTAAATCATTCTTTCTTGTGATGACATTTTAGCGGATATATATA